>RJWM01039610.1:0-16006 GCA_004363535.1 Dasyprocta punctata
GACCCAGGGTCATTTTTTGTAGTATTTGTTTGATGTCTATGATAGGATTTTTTTTTTTTTGAACTGCTTGGTATAATTGAGATTGCTTGTGTGAGCTGAGGGTGGTATTTAGAATTACATAAACATCCTTGCAATGTAAATCATAGCAATTAGTTATAAATTTAAACTCTCTAATGTAATTTTGTGGGTCAACAGAAAAGGAGCCTTATTTATGGTTAACCTGAGATAGATCAGTGAGTGAAAAAGGAACATGAATGTGAGTTAGTCCCTTGGGACCAGCATGTTCCTGACGGGGGAATGGGGATTGAGGCTGAGAAGGCTGTGGAGTAGGAGGTGTAGACAATCGCTGAGCAGCCAACCACCCAGCAGGCATCTGTGGGCAGTTACAGGGTGATTGACCATAAAATGATCGCTCATCATCATGTGACAGGGAAGTACAAGATTGCGATTGGTTACCCTGAGACCCACAACAAGATGACTGCTGCTGGTTACATGGTGAGGAGCACAAGATGGTGACTGGTCATCAGGTGACCTGCAGCAGAATGGCTGCTGCTGGACACATGATTGAGGGACTGCAAGATGGTGGCCATTTACCCTGTGACCTGTCACAAGGTGGCAGCAGACTGTCATGTGTTGGAGAACCACAAGATGGTGGCTGCCCTCTACATGAGCTGCAGGAAGATGGCTGCTGAGGGCTGCGTGGCGTGGGACTGCAAGATGGTGGTCAAACCATGTGCTAGGTCTGCTAGGTGACAGAAACATGTGAGACTGAGCGTGGTGAGCCAGTGGGGAGAATGACGATGCAGGAGTAGAGGGGATGGAAGAAGTGGGGCCATCCGATGAGATAGATGGCTCAGGTTGAGGGAACTGAGGAGTCTGAGGGGTCTGGTGGGGAGGAAGGGAGAGGTTTTGGTGGAGTAGAATGAGCCAGAAGTACTCGGGCAGCTGTACATGAAAGAGAGGGACAGGTCCCTAGAGTGAAAAGGCCTGGATATATGGGACTTTTACTGACTGGTGCCGTGACAAAAATGTAAATAAGAAATCAGTTTTTTGGTTTTTATAACTTTCTTGAGGCCAAGAGCACCAGTTGCAAACCAGGCACCTCAGAGGTGTGTTTTTTGGGGGACAGGAAATAGTATTCTCCATAGTGACCAAATTAGAGGTGAGCCAAGAAAGCAACTCTGCCTTGGGACGTAAGAGCTTTAGCCCTGCCCAAGGAGCGTGAGAGCTGTCCTGGGTCACACTTATCAAAAGAAGTCATCACCTGTTTTGAAAGTGTGATAAGGAAGGTCCCAACACCTGTTCTCATTGACCATCACCAAGAGTGTGGGGGTGGGGGAATGGTCCCAGAGAATAAGTAGGTAACAGCTCTGCCTCAGGCTGTCTTGCCCAAGGAATGTGAGAGCTGCTATCTTTGTCCAGGGATGGCAACAGAAAGATTATCTGACGTGAGCTCATGAATTTCTAAGCCTGAGAACAGCTCTGTCTCAGTGGCTCAAGGAGCATGAGAGCTGTTCCAGACTGAGAAGCTGAGACAGAAAACCCTGGAAGGAAAGGTGGCTCACCTGTGAAAAATGAGGTGGGTTGGTGTTGGATACAGGCTAGCAGAGGCAAATAAGCAGGTCCCGGAGGAAGAAAGACTGGCTCATTGGTAGGGAAGCTCAAAACCAGGGTGACCCCCAGGAGCCACACACTGCCAATTCCTGGGTTTTGGCACCAAATGTTAGAGTTTTCTGGTGTAATAGAGAAGCAGAATGAAAGAGAAAGTGGTCTTTTATTGAGAACGCGGAGGAGAGCCCACAACCCATGGGGGTTTGGTTTTCTCCTCCGACTGGATACAGAGAGGGTAGAAGGTTATATGACCTCTGATTGGAAGTGGCTCATGGGACGGGCATTGATGACTTGTGAGGAACTGATTGGAATTTTCTTTGTCCACAAATGGGAAAGCATCATTACCATAATTGCACAGTAATTTATACTAGGGCAAAAATCTTTCATTGGGCAAGTGGACACATCAGCATCAGGAAGTGACATGTTCCAGCCCTGCCACTTTCTGTGGTCACCTGTCAAGAAAAAGGGCACATGAACTCAGAGGGCACCAGATTCTCCTCCACTCAGCTCGTGAGGGTGACAATTCCCTGTGGAGGCTCGTTTTGGCCTGGGTGGCAGCATGGGTTTTCAGGGTGGATTAGAAGGCTTAGATGGAGCTGTATGGGCTTCAGAGGGGCCTTGTGAGCCCACAAGCCACCTGGCCTCCTGCCTACATTGTTAGACCCTCCTAGAGTTGCCTCTTCAAGCCAAAGGAAAAAAAAATCCCTGGACATAGGCTAGGTCTGGCCACTTTCCTTCTCTTACAACACTGATCTAATGAGTTCCACTGAGTTAGTATACAATTGAAAGGTGGGTTGGGAACCACTGAGTTCTGTTTTCCACTCTGAAAAGCATGCAGGGAAAGGCCTCCCTTCACTCACCTGTCTTATCCAGTAGCTTGGGGCATCCCCCAGGTCCAATCAGGTCCCTCCAGGGTGGGCAGTGGTCACGGCAGGTGACCACAGGAAGTGGTAGAGCTGGAACATTTCACTCACTGATGCTGATGTATCCACTTCTTGTCCTGGAGTATAATCCTGGGGTGACTCAAGGAGGTGTAGATGATCATATGGTAAGAATTATTATGATATATTTAAGTTGACTGTAATTGAAAGGTTAAGCATTCTGTGTCTAAAACAATAAGGTTTTCTTAAGATATTAAGATGTTCTTGGTTAAACTTACAATGCTAGAGTAAAAAAATTATCTCTTGCTGAGATAATTTCTTGTGTTTTCCATTGTTAGACTTTTGGTTACTAAAGATTGAGTTTTAAGAGGTGAAGTTTATTTAAGTGATGGCTTATAAAATGTTTTCAATAATCACTTTGTTATTGGTTAAGTGAACAATTATTATCTTAATTTATAATACACTATGTATCTAGGAACACTAATTCACAATGACTAATTTTGCATACTTCCCTAAGAGATGATAAAATGGAGGATTGAAGGGTTGGGAGTTTGGTTCAGTGGCTTAAGCACCTGCATGGTAGGCGTGAGGTTGTGAGTTCAATCCCTGGTGAAAAAAAAATAAATAAATAAAATGGAGGCCAAGAATTATCAATACCTCTTATTTGAGATTTCCCATTGACTCTTCTTACCATATGATCATCTATGCCCTCTTGAGTCTGAGTCTTCTTCAAACTGTAATCTCTTGCTAGCCCCATCTATCACTGTATACACCAAATAAATAGTGGCTGCTTTGGGAGTGCTGGAGGACCAATCTGAATACATTGACTTCCCAGACATTGATACAATACTACACTTGTCTCTGTTTTTCATTTTTCTCACCATACTCTTAAAACAGACAGTTGGGACTCTTGGCCAGGATCCTGATATAGAGATACATCTAAAAACAAGATATGCTGTGGGTCTGTGCTATAAAGTTAAGTTTATAGAATTAAGACTACACAAATTTCATACATGCAAAGCAACTAATAAGTGTTCGTTTTATACAGTATACATCTAGATGATCAATTCTGGCTCCTTCTTAAATTTGGTCCTGCTATCTAAAACTTAATCTGTATCTATTTGCTTTGATTAGACAAACTGTTTTATTTCTGTATCAATGAGATACACTTGTCTATTGGTAATACATCTATTTGTGGTCATTAACACTGTTTCCTAAATTTTTAAGAGCACTAAGATGTCCTTAGTTTTTGTCAGTATAGGAACACCTTATAAAACCTATTAAAGGAGTCTAAATTTTGCCTTAAAATTAAAACTAAGAAAGTATATGCAAATATTTCTATATGGCTGTGATGCTAATTATTGCTAACCCCATGGCATATTAAATATATTTGTTTTCCAAGTACACAGGCCTTCAGAAATGCAAAGCTGAAAAACAAACATTTTATCGTACTGGTGACGGCCAGACTAAAGTTGATTATTGTGATAATTTTTTTTTTGGTACTGGGGATTGAACTCACAACCTTGTGCCTGCCAGGCAGGCACTTAAGCCCCTGAACTAAATCCCTGGCCCTATTTTTTGAGACAGGGTCTCACTATGCAGTTCAGGCTGGCCTTGAACTCACTTTGTAGCCCCGGCTGGTCTCAAACTCACAATGATCCTCCTGCCTCAGCCTCCTAAGTGCTGGGATTAAAGGCGTGCGCCACCATGCCTGGCTGTGATAAAATTTTTAAGGTTCAAATATCTGCTTTCTCTTACTTATGTCCATCTTACTTGTGGTGAAATTGCATGGGAATCCAGTGTGGGAAAGCCAGATGATGAAGATACCGTTTCATGTTTATGTTTAATGATTGTGTTATAACAATTAAAGGTACCTGAACACTGTAGCCAGACAATATCACTCTAATGATTAGCTATTAATGACCTACAAAGTACATCTATATACAAGTATGTTCTACTTAAATTGTACTTTATTAAGATATAATACATTTAAATAAGGGTTTATTTATGTCATTTCATATTTTGTAATTGGATAAAGATAATTGACTAAAAGGTTATTTCATACTAAAATGAAATTTAAATATATTTTAGAGATAAATACCTAATGATTCTAATATAATAATGTCATCACAATTGTTATTCTAAAATGCTGTCTTGCTCTTGGTCCCAAATTTTCCCTATAAAACTTAGTAATAGTTGTCTGTTGACATTCTATAGGAATTTGACTTCTAAGACAACCATGATTGGTAAAAATAGCAGTTCTCTGGTTATACTTTATATTTCAAGGTGCTTAATATCTAGATAAGATAGTTAAACCTTCTGTTCCTACTGCAATACTGGGGTAATAATCTCCTGGGTTTTCAACAACTGAGGCTTAGAGACCATAGATATAAAAGATAACTGGACTTAGAGGACAGCCAGTATTTTGGTTCTGGCCTTCCAAGGTCGGTGACCAAGGATCTGAGGGGACCTCATTATAAGATTCCACAACCCTGGTGAGTCACCCAACCTCCTGAGCAGAGAGATTGCTAGACTCCAGAGGATAGGAGTTGACCAGTGCACATTGGGCTCAGAGAAGGGTCATTAAAGAGAAAAACATCGGCCATGCTTCCATGAGAAGCCACATCAAGCAAGACTGTAACCCTTTCTGGAAGGTGACACTGATAGCGGAGCTGAGAGGTCTGCACATGTTCCCCAAAATAACCCTTGAAAGCCTTAAAAGATCTTGATTTATATAGCGAGGGGTTAATTTTGATGAATACAGTTCTCACTTTAACCTGGTCTTGGACTCCTGGAAGAAAAATATGACCAAAATGATGAAGGAAAAATGGCAATATAGGCTGGATGTAAAAAAAAGAGCTTCCAACTATTACAATGGCTTCTGATAGTGATACAGGAGAAATACAACTCCTAACCTGTTAGATGTCAGATGTGCTCAGCTCGTGTGCTCTGAAATCAAGGAGTTAATTTTAAGGCATGATGGAGGGTAAGAGTAGGAAAGATTTCTTGAGAGATAGCACCTAAGACAAGAGGGATCCTGAGTGAGTGGCCACCAAGGCCCTTTGTCAGGAGTAGTTTTCATGTAGCAAAGTGACAATGTGGGTTAAACCATAATCAACCTATAGGATTACAAGTATACCTGGTTAGCTAGTATTGATCCAAAGAGGAAGCAGGTCACGCAGCAGGGAAAGAAGAAGGGCAGTTTTGGGTCACCGGCCTGGGTGACTGACACCTATCTGGACTTACTGAGGCAGATGGTGCTAATTACAGAATAATCTCAAGTTGCTATTTACATCTTATGCAGGTGTATGGACCTGGCCATCACATCTCTGTCTTGAGGCCGGGCCCCTTGCTCAGAGGCACCTGCAGGTACAATTCTGATGTCTTTACTGTCTGTGGATTTCCTTGAGATCCCAGTCCCGCTCTGACTGTATTAATTTCTCTCTGATTTAGCTGCCTGTAATACTGGTAGTCTCCAGCTATACTTGTAGTTGATGACTCTTATGGTTTAGTGAGTCTAAAAAGCCACAGTGACAGCTATGGAAGCTCAGCAAGAGCCTGTGAATTCCTCAGATAAAATTGTCCTTCAATACTGAGGAGCTCTTATCTTCTTACAGCGAAAACGGAAGAGATTAGTGTACTAATAAATGACACTTGTTGTCCCTAGATAAATAGTTCATATCAGGTGAAAGAAGATCATAATGCATTAACAAAATTATACTTATAGATAACCTCTATAAATGGACAGGTCTAGGACCCAGCTGGTTGCAATCCATATTCTGATCTCTTAAA
The DNA here is from genome assembly GCA_004363535.1 of Dasyprocta punctata. Classification (NCBI taxonomy): domain Eukaryota; kingdom Metazoa; phylum Chordata; class Mammalia; order Rodentia; family Dasyproctidae; genus Dasyprocta; species Dasyprocta punctata. The sequence goes on from RJWM01039610.1 coordinate 6,285, forward strand.
AATAGTATTTAAACTTGACTCCTTTCCCTAATTTGTCTTTTCATTCTGATTCTTATGTTTAGGCCATGCATGCTTAATCCCTTGGTAAAATTTCTTTCTTCTTGCCTAGAGGCCATCAAACTCCAAATGGTCATGCCCTAAAGCACTAATGATGAATGTGTAAAACTTTTTACCAGGGTTCACTAGACTGACCTTCTGAAGAGAGTCCACAACTGCTGAACCCCAATATCTACCCAAGACCTTTCAGATTAGCGTCCTGGAAAAAGTTCCTCACTATCATTTCCCCTACATGGACTCCTTTCAGCATTGACTAGCTGGATTAGGTCTTCACCTATTCTCCCCTGATGGTAGTTGAGTATATGTCTGTTAGGAAAACATAAAGGACAGTTTATTTAGTTAGCTTACAAGTGAGGCAGCTGGTGAAGAGGAAGGGCTGGGTGGTGAGAGATACTAGAGGATATTTATGTAAGTAAAGCAGGACTTGTTCCAGGAATGCACATTCTTCAGGCTATGTGGAGTGTGGACCCTCCCTTCAAAGTGGGAGATATGGCCACCTCCTAGTAAGTTCTAGAATTCTGAGAAAATTTTAGTGCAAAATAACTAGTTTTTTTTTTTTGAAGATGTGGTAAGCACCATGTGAAGAAAATGGACACAGAGCCTAAATTCTAATCATTTTTTTCAACCTCATAGAGCCACCCATGATAGGTGACCACTAAATGATAAAGCAATTCCTATACCCTGCTTACTTATATGTGGCACTAGACTGAGGGGCCATGTGGTCACCCACTCGGTACCCCTCCTGGAAACCCAGGAGCTATTGTGTCTCCTAACTTCCTATTTCCTCCTTGAGCTTGCAGCTTCATTCCATGGCATCTGCAGAGCTACTGATCCATTGCATATGGTAACATCGGCAGAAGCAAAAGAGAGCGAGGCTAGTTGTGCAAGCAGTTTTTGAACTTTGGGTTGCATCGTTCCTCTAATATACCATTGATTAAACTCTGTCGAATGATCCAACTCAAAGTCAAGGTGTGTGGAAGCATAGTAGGCAGATTGAAGAATGGAGACAAGAACTCAACTTACTATAACAGATTACACTTGAGTGCTATATTGACCTTATATCCAGCAAGTTTGTGAAATTCACATTGATAATCCTGATAGTCTGTAAATAATACATTTGGGAATTCTAGTGTGCATGATTATGTCATTTGCATGTAATGATGAGTTTATTTCTTCCTTCCTAATTCTTCTATCTGTTAATTTTTCCTTACTTTGATACCTTGCTAGAGCCTCATATATGGTGTTAAAAGAAGAAATTATGGTAACTGTTTTTGTTTCATTCTCCTTCTTAAGAAAAATGTAACTATTTCACTAATAATTATGTGCTTGAATCTGTGTTTTGGTAGATTTGATGTATCAGATTAAGAAATTCTCTTTTATTTCTATTTTGTTAGGGCTTTAAAAAAATCACACATAGTTATTTGCTGGAGACCACTATGAAGCAGTTCTGAGCAGGATTTAAAATTTACTAATTTAGCACTCAGGAGGCAGAGGTAGGAGGAGTGTTGTGAGTTCGAGGCTGGCTTGGGCTACAACGCGAACGCAAAACTGGCCTGAGCTACATGGTGTGACCCTGCCTCAAAAAACTAGGGCCGGGAGTTCGGCTCAGTGGCTTAAGCACCTGCCCTGGCAGGTGCGAGGTTGTGAGTTCGATCCCTGGTGCTGCAAAAAAAAAAAAATTTACTAATTGGCATTTTATTTATCTGTGAGCCTGTCCTAGGCCTAGGCCCCTTGCCTGGCGATGGGAGCTGATTCATAGTGAGGAAACTCTATCAATCATTGGTCCTGACTGAGGCCTGTAGTGGCCAGTGAGGTCAGAGATACCTCAAAGGGCAAGGTAAAGAACGTCTCAGCTGAGGACATCTTGGCTCCATAATTAATTATGTTAATAGAGACTGCCCTCCAGGCATCTTGCTCTGCAGGTCATCACAGTCCCATCACAAAGGCCATCTTGGAGATAAAATAGTTCTCCTTTTCTGGCATTCCTTCCTACTTGGAGATGTCCTTGAAGTGACTCCCAAGTCCTGCTCAGTTCTGGCACCACCCTCAGCACCTTCCTCAGTATCCCCTCTCTTTGTCTATTTGAAAATATATACAGATGATCCAGAGAAGCTCTTTGTCTTAGCCCTCATGATAACTGCAGAGTCAAGAACTCTGCAGGGCCTTTGATCCTCCTGGAGCCCTAAAATCATACCATTTGTCTCATGTGATGTCACTCCTGTATCCCATTATAGTGGTCAGTTGAATTTTTAAACATTATACTACAGTTCTTTCCCTAAAATCAACACATTTGGTCATATAATAAAATTTTCTTTTTTATATAATGATGAATTAAGTTTCTTACTGTTTATTTAAGAGCTCTGTCTGTAAGTGCATAAGAGGTTTCACCATGTTATGACAAGCTATATGCATTTCCTTATGTTTTTCCTGTTTGATCTTGGCAGCTTCTCCTAAATTTATGGATTAATTTCTTTTAAAATTTTTGAATAGCCGGGTGTGGTGGCACACGCCTTTAATCCCAGCACTTGGGAGGCTGAGGTAGGAGGAGTGTTGTGAGTTCGAGGCCCACTTGGGTTACAATGTGAGCTCAAGGCTGGCCTGAGCTACATAGCACAACCCTGCCTCAAAAAACTAGGGCTGGGAGTTTGGTTTAGTGGCATAAGCACCTGTCTGGCAGGTGTGAGGCTGTGAGTTCAGTCCCTGGTGCTGCAAGAAAAAAATTTTTTTGAAACATTTTTGCTTATTGGTTTTTAAATTATTGGTACAGTGCCATTATTTTCTCTGTCTGTTTCTGGACCTCAAAGGATGAGGTCCTTTTTCCTTATGCCATTTTTATATTTTTTATACTCATCTGAATTTTGTATCCTTGTAATTACTTTTCCAGTCTGCTTACCTTTTGTAGTCTCTTGTATTCTAACTTACTTTCTCTTCAACTGAATCTAATATGTTATTAATGCCATTTGTTGAGTCCATGTATTTTACTTATGTTAATTTTTTTCTAAGAATTTCATTTATTTTATAGTTGCCAATTCTCTACTGAAATTCTCCATCTCCTCTAATTTACTAACATCTTAACCACAGTGGCTTTATAGAGTATGTCTCTGATGGTCTCCTGTAGGTGAGTTTCCATTTTTTCTCTTTTTGCAGTTATTTTTCTTTTGTCAAATTGTCTAATCTTCTGCTAATTCTTCATTAAATACTATAAAAGTTATATATATAATTTGAGGCTCTGGAAGATGTTATCTTTCTCCAATAAGAATATTTATTACATTTAAAAGGCGGATATGTGCTACTTTGGTTCATTCTAAAAGCAAACAAAATCATATTGCATCTTCTTTTATCAGAAGAGGGCTAGACTCACTTCCTACTCAAGCACTGATAATGTGTGTGTTACCAGATGTTTGAATATCCTTAAACCAGTCAAGGTGACACCCTAATTAACCATAAAACCAGGGAACATTGCACACGTGTTGCGTGGCAGCACCGGTTATCCAGTAACATTTACATGAGGCAATTTATTAGTCATGAATATGGATTTGGAGCCACAGAGACCAGGTTTAAAACTTAGACTATGAAAATGTTTTCCTTGACCTTGAAAATGAGTGGCAGGAAGCAAAACTTGGACCTTTAATGCTGTGCACAAGAGGGTCCCTTTCTCTCTGTGATAGTGGGGATAGCAAACTCATTAGGCCATTATGGTTAGGAGATCTGCCTCTTCTGGTTATACACTGAGTGTGTTAGTGTTCAGAACTTTTATACTTCAAGTGTCTATTTTCTGAGGCATTTGACTGAGGAACACAGATAAATATATCATTGTGAAACACGGGGCTCAAATCTGTGTCTAATGCTCCATGCTTTTTTCTTCTTATCATCCACCAGAGCATTGTAAAGTGAGCAGTAATCAAATTGGACAATTTCAGGTCCCAGAGGTTAAGAACAATAACTCTCTAAGTAGGAAAGTATACCTCAACAGGATGCTACTTAACAAAAAGAACAATGCTACTTGAAAAACAGATTAGAAACAAGATCAAAGGAATGTAAATGTATTTCATTAGGCAAATTCTGTGGGTACATTACTTATTTTATTTTCTCCTTCATTAAGGAAAGAAAATTGCCCAAAGAAGAGATTCGTTTTTACTCAAACTTAAGGACTATGTGTGTTTTGCAAGTACACATACTTGAAAAACATCTTCTTTGAGAAATTCTTGTGTGACCATCATTTTTAAATGTTTTGCTTAGCAAATAAGGTTCTGAGTTGTGCTCTGGCCTCTGTATCCACCTATAAGTTGTAGAAAGGTTGGTTTTTTGCATTTACTCTGATAGTGCCACAAGGTGGATTTAAAACATTCCCCTGAAGCCCATTTCTTTGTGTCCATGTTGGTGTTATTGAGAGGTGGTAGGACTTTAAGGGACAGGGCTACAGGAAAGAAGTTTAGTTGTTGGGGGTGTGCCTTTGAAGGGGGATAGTAGGACCTGAGCTCTTCCTTTTCTTTCACTTCTTGGCTCTCATGAAGTAAGCAACTTCTGCCCCTCAGTAGTGCCATGATAGAGTGACCGCCACATGATGGATCAGCTTACCATGGACTGAAACCTCCAGAACCATAAGCCAAAATAACCCTTTTTTCTTTACAAGTTGATTATATTAAGTTGTATGTGTTTAGTGACAGAAAGCTAACACAAAACGTTTTTTCCTTTCATTGTCCAAATTTGTGATTGGTGAAGAGAGCACTGCAGTATGAGACTAAAGAAATTGCTATTGCCCAAGGTCATTTTGCAGACTATGGTGTCCAACTTAAGAGTATTCTGTTCGAGCACAAATGCTAGCCGAGTAATAACTGGCACAGCAGCACGTGTTACAGTAGAGGGATGAAAGAGGGTAAGGTGATGCCGAAGAAACAGTTACACAGCTGGTAACTGTGGTTCCTTCTTTAACTCATCCTCAAAATAGGGAATGTGACTAAGAGCTAAGGACCCAGTCAAAGGAGAAGCCTTGAGCAACATGAACGGCTTTGTGATATCAGAGCACGCAAGGAGAAACACAGTTGGGTGTCATTTTTTCATCTGTGTATTCACCATCTTTTCCAAAATGTGCCTTCTGTGTGCTTTACCTGTGGTCCACCCTTATCACCTCCTGCTTCCTTCGGGTCATGACTGTTGAAGTCCTCTGTTTGCAAGTCTCCACTAGTGATGGAGGTGGCAGGCGCACCTTTACATTTTTTCTAAGGGCTCAATATCAGTTGATTTCTCTTCACGCCTAGGTCAAAGTAGGTGACCCTTGTCCAAATACTTTGCATTTTGTAGTTCCATGATTTTCATGTGGCTTTTAAAGTCTGTGCACAGGGGAAAGAGCAGGGAGGTTCATACGAGGCATTTTACAGGCAAGACTTATCACGTTTCGGGGGCTGCAACTCAACATCACAGCACACAACTGTAAGGAAGACGAGAAAATGCAGTCAGAATATTTGCCTAAGAAGGAGGGTAATGGGTCCCGCTTAGCCAGAATCTAACCCTGCCAGCAAGCATTTCCAACTCGAGGAGAACTGGAATCCTTGCATTTTAATTACGTTGGAAGGAATTTGAGGTTGCAAGGTGAATTAAAATGAGAGGCGAATTAGGGTATTTTACCTAGGTTCTCTCAGGTCTCTGTGATCACAGATATTTCTGATCAAAGGAATTTACCCAGAAGAAAAATGTGACGAGAAAGTACAAGATTTGACAACAGCCTCATCTTGATAGGATGCTGAATCACAGAGAAAAGCCAAATATCTCCAAATCCCACACAATTCTTTGAAAGAAATTTTTTTTCTGCAAGCAGTGAACTCATTACTTTAAAATTTTAAAGGACAGTTTTGACTCTCAAAGTCTTTGTCTTATGATTTTTTTATTACAGATCCTGCATCACTAATTCAGGAAATCGCCCCCAAATCTTCCCAAATGTGAAATTCTATAATTTTGCAATGAACTGCAAAGATTTAATGTTATTTTTCAGAAGAAAAAGTTTTCTAAGTCAATATATCAACATCTTTTTGGATATACAAAGCTATCCCTATATACAGAAGAATAAAGGAAAAATCATATTAGCAATATCTTCATTAAACAAAAATATTCAGAATAATGTGTTCTTTTCTCACTTTAAGCATTAAGGGCAACTATTACATGCAGAAAGTGAAGGATTAGTTTTTAGTAAAATGAGTTTTTTCTTTTACTTCAAGGTCCAAACTGATTACTATTATTATTATTATTATTGGTACTGGGGATCAAACTCATGAACTCATGCTTGCCAGGCAGGTGCTTGTGCCACTGAGCTAAATTCTGGGCCCACCAAATTAATTTTTATAATAGCTTATGTAGTTTCTTTCAACAGACATTTATAGATCAAGTATAATAAATTCCTACAGAGCTTTTATTTTATGTTTTCCTTGGCTATTTCTCCTGCATGTTTCTACTTACCAAATTTCTACTTGTATATTTCCAGCCTTTTAGCTAAAATACAGTGTGCCTTCCCTGAGCAAATACCCTCTTATTCTGTTAAAACACAAAGTATAGAAAATGGCTATGGAAGGCAACACATATGTGATTCCTCACAGTTTCCGGTTTGCTCTGACTATTTATGATCACCTGCATTCCAGGTGATGATACTGGCCGGTGGACTTTCGTGAGGTGATTAGGTCCTGAATGGGTGGAAGAGAGCCCTGCTGCTGACCCTGCTGTGTGAGTTCCCACAGCCACCAGAGAAGAAGGAGGCTCTGCCCAGACACTGGGTCTGCAGCACCTGGGTCTCCCGCTTCCTGCCTTCCAGAACTGTCAGAAATCTCTGCAGTTCATAAGCCACGCAGTGTTAGTTACTTTATCACAGCAGCCTGAAAGGACTAAGATTCTGCCTAAACTGGATTTTGATCATTCCTTTTCTTAGTTTGTATGTATATTGACCATACAAAGAAAGATCAACACATTTTATTTCCAGATCTCTGGAGTTTTGTACATAATACTACCATGTGTGCAATTTGGATGGGTGGTGTTAGAAGGTTTACAGCGGTGATATGGCCAAATTAAATGAAAAGTCGACCACATCCCCATCCCACTTGCTCCTCCATCCATGGCTTTATGCAGAGTTGATGTTGGCATTACCAATACGCAGTTAAGGGACCAGTGCTAGCAAAAGGAAACTTACCTCAAGACCTGAACTTTCATATTACTATTTTTTTTTTTTGGACAGCATTAATCTCTTTCCGTTAAAAATAATTTCCTGGGGAAGGGTAACTTTTCAAGGAAAAAGGAAAAGTAAGCATCTCAAATTCATTCTTTTCTTTACCTCACCTTGAGTAGAGTATGCTGTTTTAGTTACTTTTCACTCGTTGCCGAGATAGAATACCTGACACCCAAAATTAGGGAAGGAAAGGTTTATTTCTTACAGTTCTTGGGAGTTTCAGTCCATACTCAGTTGGCTCCGAGGCAGCATGGTGTGACAGGGGCCACCTTTCATGACAGCCACCAAGCAGCAAGGCGTGTGAACCTGGCCAGAGAGAGAGACAGGCATTCCTCCCACCCATTCTCTACTCTGTAGGTTGGTTCCACCTCTGGGCAGGTGCAGCACTCACATCGCCAATCCTAGTGCTAGACAACAAACCCATCACAAGTGCCAGACTCAGCCCCATCCATGCCACAATTACATGATGTTTTGGGGAGACACAGGACAGACTGCACCATAACATATGCTTTCTGTATTTATTTTATGCTATTTTTTTCACTAGATAAATTTTTCAAAACAGGACTCTTCATACTTTTATCAATGAGTTCTAAATGCAAATATAATATGAGTGGTCATTTATCTAATGGTAATTCTCTAACCCAGCAAAATTTTAATGACTGTTTACATAACGGTAATTCTCTAAATGGAAACACCCTAGATAAGAGTTCAAATTTCAGATTATGTTGGATTTTTCAGAAGATAAGAATATTTTTCTTATTAACTCTCTTACTTTTTAAGATCCAAAAGAAAATGGAACTGCCCAGTGCAGGGACATCCCTTCACAGATAATGGACTCAAAACTAGAAATGACTAGTGGATATATGTGGGAAGCTTCAGGCAAAGTGAATGTTAGGGAGAAAGTGTATAAGGAGATAATGTCAAAACATAGCAGCTAGTCATGAGAGAAAAATGATTGGAAACACTTGATGACTACAAATTATTTTATAAAATGTGTAATTCTCATGGTTACAAGAATTTGAATATTCATAATACAATGCTGATTTAGCAACTGTAATGGGTAATCTGTAAAAGTGTTCGAAAATGATCAGAAATGTTAACTAACTAATTAAATATGAAGTTGACAAAAGGAAACATAGTGTATTAAGCTAAATTTGTTTTGGACTAATTTACATGTAATCATTTTAAGTGTAAGGGGACTTTTACCAAATAGTTTTCAAGGCTCATTTATTCTCTTACTTATGTATTACACAAAGGCATTTTGGCATGAAACTAATTTTTTTTTTTTGTCTTTTTGAGACAGGGTCTCACTATGCAGTTCAGGCTGGCCTTGAACTCACTGTGTAACCCAGGATGGCCTTGAACTCACTGTGACCCTCCTGCCTCAGCCTCCTGCATGCTGGATGTCAGGTGTGTGCCACCATGCCCGGCCACGAGACTAATATTTTAAGTTTTCCTGGTTCCATCGGTGAACACCCACTTGGTACAACTCCTACAGAGCGGCTCAGGCAAAACGTGGAAATGACTACCTCACGGTGGAGTGTTAATTCTCTGCCCAAACGTCCTCCCTTCAGTCCTCCCTCACTCCCACCCCAACTGTGCTCCCACAGTGACTTCTGCAGTAGCTCACCTACACTTTCTTTATACCACCAATATAGGGGGACGAAACTCCCAACCTACTAGATGTCCAGTACGAGTTCATGTTCTCTAAAATCGAAGAATGAATTCTAGGAACAACAGAGGTTAAGAGCAGAATATATTTATTGAGAGAAAGAAAGCTTCTGTCTGGGAGAGATAGAAGGGGTCCCGAGTGGGTTGCTAAAGACCCTGCCTTATCTAGGGATTTTATACAACAGAACCACCAGAGGTGAGGAGGGTCCAAAATAGGAACTTGCAAGGCAGGTAGGCATAAGGTGGGACAGAACTATGGTCAGCCAATAAGATTAATTGCTCAGGTAAAATTGATTGAATCGTGGACAAATGGGGAAGCGAGTCACCTAGCAAGCGGGCATGTTTAACAGCAGTGACTTCCTGTAAGGGGGTGGGATGCTGACTCCTGACTTCCTCAGGTTGACAGAGACCTATTTAGAATATCAGTCCTTACGATGTGGGTGCATTTGTTTAATCTTTTGTCTTGAGCCTTGCCCACAGCAGGAGGTGTCTGTGTCCCCCACAGCTACAAGGTATCTGGTCTTCTGCACTGGCTCCTTGGAGGACCCAACCCTGTCTGACTGCCTATAATATTTCTATCTAACTCAGCTGCCTGTAACACCACTTACCATGCGTATTCACTTGTTTGTCTGCTTGTAGACTAGATCAGTGTCCTGTGCAGTCTAAGTTTCAGAAAGGCAGAGTGTTGACATGTCTCGTTCCTGTGAATATTTTCATTGCCTAAAACATATTAGGTACTCACTCAACAAGATGAATGTCAGAACCATGTAGCTCTTAAAGGACATGA
>RJWM01039611.1:0-16009 GCA_004363535.1 Dasyprocta punctata
AATCCCAGCACTCGGGAGGCTGAGGTAGGCGGAGCGTTGTGAGTTCGAGGCCGGCTTGGGCTACAACGCGGCGCAAGGCCGACCTGAGCTACATAGTGCGACCCTGCCTCAAAAAACCAGGGCCGGGAGTTTGGCTCAGTGACTTAAGCGCCTGCCCTGGCAGGCGCAAGGCTGTGAGTTCAATCCCCGGTGCCGCAAAGAAAAAAAAAAAAAAACAGAATCTATAACTAAACAATTCTTTTTTGTACTTCTGTGCACCTGGAAATGCAATGAGAATGCAAACAATGACATGAAACACACCAAAAATCAAAACCAAACCTCATAGTAACAATGTAAGAGTCCCCTGGTCGAGCCTCTCAAAACTAATGACTGATGTTAATAAGGAGAGAACAAAACTAAGCCCAGAGTGGAGCCCCGTCCTGTAACCCACACACCTGCACTCTGCCAGGCTGAGCAAAAGGGTTCCAAGGTCAAGTCCAGCCTGAGTAACTTAAGTGATCTTGCAAGACCTTGACTCAAAACAAACATTTTAAAAAGCAGTGGAGGTAGTGCAGTGCAAAGGCACTGGATTCAAGCACCCAAATGGCAAAACAAAACAGGAAAAGTCAATACAACAACATGGTAACAGCCAGAGCATGGTAGCACATATGCATAAGGCCAGTACCAAGAGGCTGAGGTGCAAGGATCAAGAGTTCAAGTCCAGCTTGGAATGTACAGTAGGTTCAAGGCCAGCCGGGAGTATACAGTGAGACCCCGTTCCAAAGAAAAAGAAATGATGGGCCAGGGAAATCAAGACAATCCGGAAACAGAGAAAGTGACAGACATAACGATCTTGTGGTCATCCCTAAAGCAGAACACACTTATCCCCTACTCCAGATGTTTCTATCCATATAGAAGAGCAGACAGAAGCACATCACCCCTCCCCAACCATCAGCGATTCCAAAAGGAGCACAGTCAGCACAGCTCCCCCTCTCCCAGTGTCAGATCTAGCTGCCTGAAAGATGTGCACATGAGCCTTGCTACTCCAACATAGGTGAGTTTTATGCGGGACATCTATGGCTTGTTTGACTTTACTGTATTTATTTATTTTTCACTTTAAACACTGCTTGTATTTAAGTAGATAAAACTGTCAAATTTTGGCTCCCAGATATAATCTATCTATTCTGCTTCTTCTCTCCCTCCCTTTTTAATTTTTTGGCAGTAGTATGGACTGAATTCCAAGAGCTTGGAGCTACACACTCAGCACTTTTTATTTATCTTTTTCTTTTGAGACAGGTCTTGCTACACTACCCAGGCTGACTCTCGCTTGCGATCTTCCTGTCTCAGCCACCTGAGCAGCTGGGAAGGCTCTAGGTGTCACCACCATGGTCAGTGTGCACTATCTTGATATTAGCCTTATTTCTAATAATGTGTTACTTTTATTCCCACTTGTCAAATTCTTTTCTTATCTCTCAAGTGGAGTGAAGGGAGGGAAATGCTTCAAATTAAAACCTTCGAACTCTAGCAATCTTTAAAGGTGAGGCAAATATTATCTTTGGTAGTAGAAATGGTCAAGCCGGGCGTGGTGGCGCACGCCTTTAATCCCCACACTTGGGAGGTTGAGGTAGGAGGAGCCTTGTGAGTTTGAGGCCGACTTAGGCTACAACACGAGCGCAAGGCTGGCCTGAGCTACATAGTGCAACCCTGCCTCAAAAAACTAGGGCTGGGAGTTTGGCTCAGTGGCTTAAGTGCCTGTCTGGCAGGAGCGAGGTTGTCAGTTTGATTTCTGATGCCACAAAAAAAAAAAAAAAAAAGAAAGAAAGAAAAGGTCAGATAAGAGTTTGAGTACAGTCCTACAAGTCTGCCATTATTATTATTATTTTCCTTGCCATGTGCTATGCAGTTCAGGCTAGCCTTAAACACACCATGTGGCCCAGGCTGGCCTCAAACTCATTTTGATCCCCTGGGATTACAGGTGCGCCATCGTGTCCAGCTTCACTTTTTATATAGTTATAAGGTTATTCATTATTCACTCAGCAGTTGGTTAGGAAATGAACCGAGCCTTACTGAATTTTTTTTAAGTATATATTTTTTCACAACTGAGCCCATTACTCAGCAAAAGTGATTAAAACATTCTCAAAAATCATAGACTTAGGTTTAATTCTATCATTGTATGCGTCAGCTGTGTCACTGTGTATGTTGCTTAACCTCACCTATAAAATGGGGATGTCACCTATGTAAAAGAATAGTTGTGAGCCGGGCGTGGTGGTGCACGCCTTTAATCCCAGCACTCGGGAGGCTGCTACAATGCGAGCGCAAGGCTGGCCTGAGCTACACAGTGCGACCCTGCCTCAAAAAACTAGGGCTGGGAGTTTGGCTCAGTGACTTAAACGCCTGTCTGTCAGGCGCGAGGTTGTGAGTTTGAGCCCCGGTGCTGGAAAAAAAAAAATCTCATGTGTTCTGAAGCACAAAAGGAATTCAAAACCATTCATTGAACAGACATGTTTACTTGAGTACCTAGTGGTACGTTAGGTACAAAGGATAAAACACTGAGCCAAACTGGGCGTGATTTTGGCCCTAATGGAATTTGGTGTTTAGTGGGGAGAGAGATATTAATCAACTAATCATAAAATAACTATAATCGTCTACTGTGCTAAATGGAAAACAAAGAATAAGAACAGAGACCACAGGGAAGGGGAGGGAAGAAAAGGAATGGAACACAAAAAAGAACGAAGATGTGTTATGTACATGCACCAATTCCCCACAATACATATAAGCATTACATACTGCAAACATGTACTAATAATAGTAAAAATTGTAAAAAAGAACAGAAAGCTGTTATGATTTTCACCAGTTTAGTCAGAAAGGTGACATTTAAGCAAGACTTCAAGGATGAGAAAAATGTGGTCATTCAGATAATGGAATAAAAGATCATTCCAGAAAGAGGGAATGAAATGGTTCCAAGACTTAAAGTCACTGGGTGTGGTGGTGCACACCTATGGTCTCAGCACTGGGAGACTGAGGCAGGAAGATCTCCGTAAGTTTGAGGCCAGCCTGGGATCCATAGTGAGTTCAAGGACAACGTGAACTGCAAAGTAAAATCTTGGGGAAGATGGGAAAATGTATCTAGAGAATAGGGAGGAAGGCCTGAAGAACTCTGAACACTCAAAGTGTAAGTAGAGTAACTCACAATGAAACTAAAGAGAAGGGCCAAAGCACAAGACCCACAAGCATAGTACTATCAAAGCCACAGAAAGGAACTGCTCCCAAAATGGGCAGCATTCAGCCCTAGCAAATGCTGAGAAGAGGTTTCAGAAGATACAAACTAAAAAAAGTCAATTTCATTGAACAACTTAATATTACTATTCAATATACCTATTTTAAGGCAGTTGTGGTGTAACACCAGCACTTGGGACACTGAGGCAAAAGAATCAAGATTTCAAGGCCAAGTTGGGCGTGGTAGCGCATACCTGCAATCCCAATACTCGGGAGGCTGAGGCAGGAGGATCATTTCGAGTTAAAGACCAGCCTGGACTACAAAGTGAGTTCAAGGCCAGCCTGAACTGCATAGTGAGACCCTGTCTCAAAAAATAGGGCTGGAGATTTAGCTCAGTGGTTTAAGCACCTGTCTGGCAGGCACAAGGTTGTAAGTTTGATCCCCAATACAAAAAAAAAAAAAAAAAGATTTTAAGGCCAGCCTAGACTACACTGGAAGACCCTGTTTCAAAAACACAAAACAAAACAAAAAACAACCTACCTATGTGGAGGCCTAGGCAGGAGGATTACAAGTTTGAGTCCTACCTAAATTAAAAAGGACTGGATATACAGCTCAGTGCAAAATTTCTACATTCACTAGCCGGGCGTGGTGGCGCACACCTTTAATCCCAGCACTCAGGAGGCTGAGGTAGGAGCATTGTGAATTCAAGGCCGGCTTGGGCTATAACGTGAGCTCAAGGCCATCCTGAGCTACATAGTGCAACCCTGCCTCAAAAAACTAGGGCCAGGAGTTTGGCTCAGTGGCTTAAGTGCCTGTCTGGCAGGCGTGAGCTTGTGAGTTCAATCCCCAGTGCCACAAAAAAAATTTAAACTAAATTTTTTAAAAATCCTACATTCAATCTCCAGTACTACACATGCAAACACACACACACACACACACACACACACACACACCAGTATTCTAATGGGACAGTAAGGACAAAAAACAGATTAGAGGGGGATAAAGCAAGGTATGGTGGTTCACACCTGTAATCCCAGCACTTGGGAGGCTGAGGCAGGAGGATCATTGCAAATTCAAGACCAGCCTGGGCTACAAAGCGAGCCCAAGGCAAGCCTGAACTGTATAGTGAGCCCTTGTCTCAAAAAGTTAAAAATAATAATAATAATAATAATAATAACAGTAGCTGGGCGTGGTGGCGCATACCTTTAATCCTAGCACTGAGGAAGCTGAAGTACGCGGAGCGTTGTGAGTTTCAGGCTGGCTTGGGCTATGAAGTAAGCAAGGCAGGCCTGAACTACATGGTGTGACCTTGCCTCAAAAAAAATAGGGCTGGAAAGCCGGGTGTGGTGGCACATACCTTTAATCCCAGCACTCGGGAGGCTGAGGTAGGAGAAGCGTTGTGAGTTAGAGGCCGGCTTGGGCTACAACTCAAGCGCAAGGCCAGCCTGAGCTACACAGTGCGACCCTGCCTCAAAAATACCAGGGCCGGGAGTTTGGTTCAGTGACTTAAGCGCCTGTCTGACAAGGCACAAGGTTGTGAGTTCAATCCCCGGTGCCGCAAAAAAAAAAAAAATAATAATAATAATAACAACAATAATAATAATAATAATAGGGCTGAGAGTTCGGCTCAGTGGCTTAAGTGCCTGCTTGGCAGGTGTGAGGTTGTGAGTTTGATCCCTGGAACTGACAAAAAAAAACCAATAATAATAACAATACATACAACTCCAAATATACAAAAGACAAGGCAAAACAAAACAAAAAAGAAAATGGGAATATTTTTTGCGGCACTGGGGATTGAACTGACAGCCTCATGCCTGCCAGACAGGCGTTAAAGCCACTGAGCCAGACTCCTGGCCCTAGTTTTTTGAGGCAGGGTTGCACTATGAAGCTCAGGCCGGCCCTGCGCTGGCGTTGTAGCCCAAGCCGGCCTCAAACTCACAACACTCCTCCTACCTCAGCCTCCCGAGTGCTGGGATTAAAGGCGTGCGCCACCACGCCCGGCTGAGAATGGGAGATTTTGACTGGAATATATGCAAATAAAGCCTCCCAGATCCTATTAAAATTATTATAAAGGTATAAAAAAGATATAAACCTCTCAGTGTGGTGGCACACACCTGTGATCCACATACCTGGAAGCTGAGGCAGGCAGATCTTAAATTCAAACCCAGCCTGGGAAATTCACAATTTAGTGAGACCCTGTCTCAAATTTAAAAAAGGGCTGGGATGTAGCTTGGGATGAAGGTCTTGTGCTCAATCCCCAGAACCACAAAAAACAAAAACAAACTCCATAAGCCTCTAAAGACAAAGAGAAAGACAACAGATGCCAACATTTTAGAAGCAGAATATCAGATCAGTAAGTAATACAAGACTTAGAAGAACAAAGAAACCAAAGACCTAGCAGTAAGAAAACAAGGAAAAACACGATTGTTTTCTAAACTTCAGAAAGGCTCAGAAATTGGAGGCACCAGGTATAAAACTAAAACAGACAGGAGTATTCAGCATTTTGGCTCTCACCGCCCACAGCTGCCTCTTCCCCAGGCCACTCTTTGGGGAGGGGGCACAAGAGGGACTGGATTCACAGTCATCAGCCCAGCTGGACGGGAATGAATACAAACCCAGACCCATGGGGATTAAGTGACATTCCCAGCCTGTCCTCAGACCCAGCCCTCCTAGGAGACTGGGGTTCCTCCCTGGGAAACTGAAGGGCTTCGATCTGGTTAATGGCTTCTATCAGCCCCAAATCCCGAGACATTAAAGGAAAATCTTTGAAGTCAGAGACTAAACTAAACAAATAGAAAACCAAAAAACAGACTCAAAAGAAAAAAAAAAAATAGCACTCAGAGAAAAAAATAGAATAACATAAAAAATATCAATAGAAGTACTATAAGATACACAGAAAACTTTTAAAAACTTCCCATAAAGTAAGACTGAAAATTTTTTTTAAAGTATAAAACTGACAAGAGCCAGGATTGGTGGTGCATGCCTATAACTCCAGCACTCAGGAAGCTGATACAGGAGGATCACCATAAATCTGAGGCCAGCCTAGGCTACACAGCTACACAGCAAGGCCCTGTCTCAAAAAACAAGCAAACAAACAAACAAACATAAATAAATAAATAAGAAAGCAAGAAAAAGAAAACTTAAGAAAAGGACTGATCTGGGACTTCAGAAACAAAATACAGAATATGAAAGGAAAAATTGCAATAAACAAAACATCACAACCAAAGGATGTGTATGAATTTGGCAGACTGAAGTGAGTATCCAACCCTAAGTAAATAAGAACCATACGAGCTGCCCACTGCTGAAAAAATTTAACACTAGTATAAAGATAAGATCCTTTTGTTTTCTCGAAAGAAGGTTTGGCCTGGGCATGGTGCTGCGTGCCTATAACTCCAGCATTTAGGAGGCTGAGGCAAGAGGCTTGCAGCCAGCCTGGGTTTACAGAGTGAGTTTAAGGTCAGCCTGAATTATGCAGCAAGATCCCTGCCTCAAAAAAGCCAAACAAACAAGCAAAAAACAGCCAGGCATAGTGGGGCATGCCTGTAATCCCAGCACTCAGGAGGCTGAGACAGGAGGATCATTGAAATTCAAGACTAGCCTGGATTACAAAGTGAGCTCAAGGTCAGACTCATCAGCATAGTGAGACCCTGTCTCAAAAAGACAAAACAAGCAAAAAAGAAAAAGAGAGTCTTGCTATGTGTCTCAGGCTGGCTTCAAACCCTCACAAAGGAAAGAAGAAAGCTAAGGATCAGGAATAAAAAAATGGTATTAATCAGCTTAACAGTAAAATCAGAGTACAATGGAGCAATGCTTTCAAAATTCTGAGGAAAAAATACTCTTTAACTGATAATTATATATCCAATTACACATTGGAGTAAATAAACATTTTCAGACTTATAAGTTATCAAAATAAATTGCTATTCTTTTGTGTTTTTTTTTTGTTTTGTATTGTATTGTATTGTATTGTTTTATTTTGTTGAGACAAGGTCTCACTATTTTAATTCAGGTTGGCTTTGAACTCACTATGTAGCCCAGGCTGGCCTCAAACTCAGTGTGATCCTCCTGGCTCAGCCTCCTGGAGTGCTAGGATTATAGGCGTGTGCCACACTACACCCAACCTTCTATTCTTTGTAAATTAACTACTCTCAGGTCTTTTCTTTTCTTTTCTTTTCTTTCCTTTTCTTTTTGTTTTTTTTTCCTTTTTTTCTTTTTTCTTTTTGAGACAGGGTCTCACTATGCAGTTCAGGCTGGCTTTGAGCTCACTTTGTAGCCCACGTTGGTCTCAAACTTGCAACGATCCTCCTGCCTTGGCCTCCTGAGTGCTGGGATTACAGACATGTGCCACCATGCCTGGCTACAGGTATTGTCTTATAGTAACAGAAAGTGGATTAAGACATTAATGTCAGCCTGGCGTGGTGGTGCACGCCTTTAATCCCAGCACTCTGGAGGCTGAGGTAGGTGGAGTGTTGTGAGTTCAAGACTGGCTTGGGCTACAACTCGAGCACAAGGCCGGCACCTGAGCTACACAGTATGACCCTACCTCAAAAAACCAGGGCCGGGAGTTTGGCTCAGTGACTTAAGTGCCTGCCTGACAGGTGTGAGGTTGTGAGTTCAATCCCCAGTGCCGCAAAAAAAAAAAAAAAAAAAAGACATTAATGTCAGTGACAAAAAAATTTGCCTATTTTTTTTTTCTTTTGTGGTTCTAGGGGATTTAACCCAGAGGTGTTCTACTACTAAGTTACATCCTTTGCCCCCCAACTCTTTTTTTTCTCTTTTGAGACACAGTCTCATTAAACGGTCCAGGCAGGACTCACACTTGCAGTCCTCCTGCCTCACCCTCCCTGAGTGCTGGGATTACAGGCATGCACCACTGTGCCCAGCTTGGTTCAATGACTTTTTAACGAGGGTGTCAAGACCATTCAGTGGGAAAAGGACAACCTTTTCAACAATGAGCATGTGAAAGGATGTCCTACATCACAAATCACTGGCAAATCAAACCTTCAATGAAAGCACCCCACACTCATGAGTTTTGAATGTGTCCTCAAAGTTCATGTGTTGGAAATCGAAGGCCAAGTGCAGCATTGCTGGCAGGTGAGATCTAGGAAGAAAGGATCAGGTCATAAGGGCTCTGTATTTGCTAATGTATTAACAGCAGCAGTGGCCCATGGTGTAACCCTGCCTCTGAGGCAGAAGGATTGCAAGTTTAAGGTCAGCCTGGACAACATAGCAAGACCTTGTCTTACAACTGGGCATGGTGTGGCCAGCCTGGGCTACATAGTGAGTTCGTGGTCAGCCTGCAGTACACAGTGAGACCCTGTCTTTGTTTATTTGGTCTTTTTGAGGCAGGGTCTATGCAGTGCAGGCTGGCCTTGAACTCACTTTGTAGCTTAGGTTGGCCTTGAATTTTAAACAACCCTCCTGCCTCAGTCTCACAAATGCTGGGATTATAGGTGTGTGCCACCACTCCCAGCCAAAATAATTTGTTTTAAAAAAAAAAATCTGTCTCGAGGTAAAAATTATACAATAGCCAAGTTACAGGCCTGTAATTCCAGCACCCTGGGAGGCTGAAGCTCGGGAGGATCACAAATTTGAGCCCAGCCTGAGCAACTTAGTGAATTAGTGAGACCTTGCCTCTAAATAAACCACAAAAATGGCTTGAGATATAACTTGGTATGAAGAAGACCCTGGGTTCATTCCACAATACTAACACAACAAAGAAATAAATTTAAAAATAAAAAAATAAGCCGGGCGTGGTGGCGCACACCTTTAATCCCAGCACTCGGGAGGCTGAGGTAGGCGGAGCGTTGTGAGTTCAAGGCAGGCTTGGGCTATAACGCGAGCATAAGGCCGGTCTGAGCTACATAGTGCGACCCTGCCTCAAAAAACTAGGGCTGGCCCAAGCATCACTTTACAGCTGGCAATGTAGCAAGTATGGGGGATTCTCTTCTGTCTTGTCTTCTATTATTAATAAAAAAAAAAAAAAAAAAAAAAAAAAAAAAAAACTAGGGCTGGGAGTTTGGCTCAGCAGTTTAAACACCTGCCTGGCAGGCGCAAGGTTGTGAGTTCAAACCCTAGTGCCACAAAATAAATAAATAAATAAATAAATAAATAAATAAATAAATAAATAGGAGTGGGATTGTAACTCAATGATAGAGCACTTGCCTACCATTCAGGAGCCCCTGGACTCAAATCCAACTATGATTTTAAATAAAAAGAATATAACTTGACTTTTTTCTCACTATGTAGTTCAGGCTGGCCTCAAACTTGACAGGATCCCCTTACTTCAGCCTCCTGAGTGCTGGGATTACAAGCAAGCACCACCATACCCAGCTGTTTATTTATTTACTGTACAGAGGATTGAACCCAGGGACTTCTCACTGAGCTACATCCCCAATCCTTTTTTTTTTCATTTATAAATTTTGAGACAAGGTCTTGCTAAGTTACTAACTTGTCCCGCTGGGCTCAAACTTGTGAGCCTCCTGCCCTAGCCTCTCAAGTAGCTGAGCTTACTGGACTACAGGCATATACCCATTGCTCTGAGCAAAAGCAAGGGAATTCTGACATGTTGCATGGATGAAATTTGAGCATACTGCACTAAGTGAAACAAGTCAGTCACAAAAATACAAATTTGGGGGTAGAAAGGAGATTAAAAATGATCATGATGTTGGGCGTGGTGGCGCATGCCTTCAATCCCAGCACTCGGGAGGCTGAGGTAGGAGGTGCGTTGTGAGTTTGAGGCCGGCTTAGGCTACAACGCGAGCACAAGGCCGGCCTGAGCTACACAGTGCGACCCTACCTCAAAAAACCAGGGCCGGGAGTTTGGCTCAGTGGCTTATGCGCCTGCCTGACAGGCATTAGGTTGTGAGTTTAATCCCTGGTGCCGCAAAAAAAAAAAAAAAAAAAAAAAAAAAAAAAAATCATGATATGATCTATGTATGTATCAGGGCCTCAAAATGAATGTATACATACATTTTGTGTATAGCGAACATAGACTAATTAAGAAAAGACAACTACTGTGTGATTCCACTTAGGCAAGGTACTTACAGTAGTTAAGTACATAGAGGCAGAAAGCAGAACAATGATTGCCAGAGGCTAGAGGATGGCTTACTGGCCATAGAGTTTCTATCTTGCAAGAAGAATAGTTCTAGAGAGTAGTTGCCCAAGATAAAGTAGTGAACTCTACTGAACTGTATAATTACATGGCTAGGTTGGTAAATTTTACTTTATGTGTATTTTGCCAAAATTAAAAACCAAAATTAAAACTGCAGCCGGGCGTGGTGGCACACGCCTTTAATTCCAGCACTGGGAGACTGAAGCAGGAGGATCCTTGTGAGTTCGAGACCAGCCTGGGCTACAAAGTGAGTTCAAGGCCAGCCTGAACTGCATAGTGAGACCCTGTCTCAAAAAAAGACCACGAATTTAGCTCAGTGGCGAAAGTGCCTGCCTGGTAGATGCAAAGTTGTGAATTCGATCCGTGGTACCAAAAAACAAACAAACACAAACAAACAACAACAACAACAACAAAAATTAAAGCTGGGCATGGCGGCACACACCTAGAGGCTCAACTACTCAGGAGGCTAAGGCAAGGGGATCATGAGTTCAAGAAGTCTGGACAACACAAGAAGATCCTGTCCCTTAGAAAAGTAAAGAGGCTGAGTATGTAGTTCAGTGGAAGAGCACATGCTTGAGGCCCTCAGTTTAAAGCCCAGCAGGGGGCTGGGAGTTTGGCTCAGTGCCTTAAGCGCCTGCCCCGGCAGGCACGAGGTTGTGAGTTCAATCCCCGGTGCTGCAAAAAAATAAAATAAAAAATAAAGCCCAGCAGGATAAAAAACTATAAACCTGTTTATACGCAGGCAGGAATTAAAGGCCACAGAATCACATTTTCCATGGGTCATTTTTGTTCTGTTAACCTCAAAGAACATTAACTGTCTTCAAGGTATTCATAGAGTCTACTAAAGCAGGTGCCACTATTATGCCATTGTCTAGAAGGCTATGAGAGAAAAAGATGAAACAAAAACACAGTGATGAGCATTTTGAAGAATGAAGTTGCCTTTTACTGAGATGAAGATGACCAAGAGAAGGACAGTTTCTCAGAGCAGGAAGAGAGCAGACAGGAGATCTGCTTTAAATTAACTTTAGAATATCTAAATGGAGATGTCAAATGTGATGTCAGAGAGATGACCACACTGGAAATAAAATTCTAAAGTTGCCATCCAACAGATGACATTCCAAGCTATCAGACTGAATAATAAAATTATGGAAAAGAAGTATAGGTAGAAAAAGGCATAAGGACTGAATCTTGGGTTACTACAGGGTTTAGAGGTCACAAAAGTAAGAAAGAACCAGCAAAGGAGCCTGAAGAGGAGAGGCCCTAGATAGGAGAGGAATCCTGGGACAATGTGGTGTTCGAAAAGTCAAGGAAGACAGTTTCTCAGGAACAGAGTGATCAGCTATGTCAAGTGTCAACTGTGGGTCATGCACTTTATTATACAAAACTCACAGCAGACTTTCATCTGAACAATTTTGGTGGAATGACAGAAGTTAAGACTTAATTAGACTGGGTTTAAAGGAGAATCCCGAGAGAAAGAGAGAGAACGAGAACAGACAAATTGGTATTACCAAAAAGTAAGGATGTGTACATTTTATATACTACTGATGGGAACAAATTTGGTACAAAATACTTTAGAAAGCAATTTAGTATTATTTCCTAGAGCTGAATGTAACTGGAGTATTCCTAAATGTGAAATCTGAAATGCTCTGAAATTTAAAAAAATGTTTTTTCTTTGAGACAGGGTCTCACTAAGTAGTTCAGGCTGGCCTTGAAATTACTATGGAGCCGAGGTTGTCTTCAAACTCCCAGCGATCCTCCTGCCTCAGCCTCCCAAGTGCTAGATTACAGGAGCACACCATCATGCCTGGCTGAAATTCAAAACTTTCTGAGTGCCAAAATGACAATAAAGTTTTAGATTTAGGAGCATTTAAGATTTTGGGTTGGGGGCTGGGAGTTTGGCTCAGTGACTTAAGCGCCTGTCTGACAGGTGCGAGGTTGTGAGTTCAATCCCCAGTGCCCGCAAAAAAAAAAAAAAAAAAAGATTTTGGGTTGGGGGCACTCAACTAGTCTATGTAAGTATTCCAAACTCCAAAATATTCTGAAATATAAATTACTTCAGGTCACAAACATTTTGAATAAAGGGTACTCAACTAATATTCACATACCTTCCGACTCAGCAACTCACTCTTACAGATAAGCCTGAGAGAAACATTATGCAATAGATCATGTATTTGACAATGTTCAGAGTCAGGCATGGTGGTACACAGCTGTAATCCCAGCACTCGGGAGGTCCATCGTACAGTCAAGGCCAGCCTGGGCCACATCGTGAGTTCAAGGCCAGCCTGGACACATAGCAAGACGCTGCCTGCCCCCACAAAAATAAATAAATAAAACGACAACATGACAGTGGGTAATAGATTTGGGTTCAAATACCATCCGAGCCACTTATCAGCAGTATGACTATTAAACTTCCTGAAACTCATTTTTCCTCTTCTACAAAACGGGAATAATAGTGAATTTTTTTTTTGTACCAAGAATGAAGTTATTATAAGAATAAAATTAAAATGTTTTTGAGGGCTGAGAATCAAACTCAGGAACTCACACTTGTCAGGCAGGTACTGTGCCACTAAGCTGAATTCCCAGTCCCTTAATCTGAAATTTGAAACATAGAAAAAAAGAAGTGAAATAATACATAGCTATATGCCATATATATACATATATATATATATATATATACACACATATATATATATATATATGACTATATTTTTAGTGGGGTTTTTTTTGTTTTTTTTTTTTTTGAGACAGGGTTCCACCATATAACCCAGACTGGCCTTAAACTCAGTGCCTCAGCCTTCAGAGTACAATGATTATAGGCGTACACCACTACACCCGGCTATATTTATAGTTATACAAGCAATTAGAACAATGAAAACAGGTGGGTTAAACACGACTGTTTGTTTGCTTACTTGCTTGCTTGTCTGTTTGTGACACAGTCTCACTGGCTGGCTTTGAACTTATTATGTAGCCCAGGCTGGCCTCAAACTCATGGAGATTCTCCCACCTCAACCTCCTAAATGCTGGAATTACAAGCATATGCCACCACACCCAGCTCTAAACATGACTTTAAAACTGTTTTTAAAAAGCAACAGAAATAGCCGGGTGTGGTGGCGCACGCCTTTAATACCAGCACTCCGGAGGTTGAGGTAGGCGGAGCGTTGAGTTCAACGCCGGCTTAGGCTACAACGCTAGCGCAAGATCGGCCTGAGCTGCGTAGTGCGACCCTGCCTTGAAAAACTAGGGCTGGGAGTTTGGCTCAGTGGCTTAAGCGCCTGTCTGACAGACGCGAGGTTGTGAGTTCAATCCCTGGTGCTGCAAAAAAAAAAAAAAAGCAACAGAATGATAAGTAGAAAATGTAAGATAGTGGTTACCTCATGGAAGGGGGCAGTGAATGGGATAGGGAGAAACTCAGCTTTATGTAATCTTTTTTTTTTTTTTTTTTGGTACCAGAGATCAAACTTACAACCTTGCGCCTGCCAGGAAGGCGCTTAGGCCACTGAGCTAAATCCTTGGCCCTACTTTTTGAGATAGGGTCTCACTATGCAGTTCAAGCTAGCCTTGAACTCACTTTGTAGCCCAGGTTGGTCTCGAACTCAAAAAGATCCCTCTGCCTCTGCCTCCCGTGTGCTGTAAATAATATATTAAATATAATAGAAAATAGATGAGAAAGAGCAAGTACATCCAAGTTTGTTTTTGGTTTTTTTGGAGACAGACTCTTGCTATGTAGTCCAGACTGGCCTTGAAATCTCATCCTCCTCAGTCTCGGAGGGCTGGGATTACAAGAATGTGCCACTATACCCAGCTTACAACTTTTGAATAAACAACTCTTTCAAGATATTTTACTGTAAAAGAAAGAAGAGAAATGGGACAGTTGCTAGAAGAGGAAGCGACTTCCAGAAAAAGTCTTGAGGTTGGAGATGCAGCTCAGCAGTAGAGCACTTGCTTAGCATATGTAAGGCCCTGTGTTCAATCCCCAGCAACACACACACCAAAGAAAAGTTTTGTTTCATTTGATAAGAAAAATAACAGTTAATTTCCATGCTGCTATGTGATTATCAGAAACATTACCAGTGACAAAAACTACATTTAAACTTTTTTTTTTTTTTTTGGTACCAGGAATCAAATACAACTGAATGCTTGCCAGGCAGGTGCTTTGCTGCTGAGCTATCTCCCTGGCCAGAAACTACATTTAAATTCAGATCTAATTCTATATTTTCAGGATTTGTAAACATGATGTTGCCTTTTTAAATCTTGACTTAGTGTTTAATGTTAACGTAATCATATTTATTAGGTTTATTTTTGTTTTTCATTTATTTTTACAGTACTGGGGATTGAACTCAAGAACTCCACATAAGCTACATGTTCAGGCCTTTTAATTTTTATTTTAAGACACAGTCTCTCTCAGTCACTAAGTTGCCCAGACTGGGCTTGAACTAGCAATCCTCCTGCTTTGCCTCCAGAGTGCTAGAATTATAGGCATAGGCCACAACACCCAGTTTTGCATTCCTTGAGTATCACCTTAGACAAGCTTAAGGTGATATTTTAGCTATTTTGGAAGATAATAAACTGAATAACACTGTTTCTATTCTTATATAGATTTTACATTCCAGTAATGAAGGTAAGACAATGACCGATCTGATTCCAGCACAATTCAAAATTATATAAATACCATAAAGATGTACAAAACATGGGTGTTCAGAAAATAAGTCCTCGCCAGGTCTAGGAAAAGGAGAGATTAGGGGAACTTTTTTTTTTTTCAGTACTGGGGATTAAACCTAGGACCTTCACAGTGAGCTATAGCCCAATTCTTTATTTTTACACAGGGACTTATTGAATTGCTTAAATTGGGTTCCTGCCTGGTGTTGTGGTGCATCCCTGTAATCCCAGCACTCAAGAGGCTGAGGCAGGAGGATCGCTGCAAGTTCAAAGTCAGCCTAAACTGCATAATGAGACTCTGTCTCAAAAAGACAAAAATAAATAAGTAAACAAACTGGGCTCCCGCTGAGGAAATCATTCTGCCTCAGCCTCAGCCTCTTGTACAACCATACCCAGTTTGACTATGAGTACTGTGAATTCTTTTTTCGTTTTTTTTTTTTTTTCTTTGCCCATTGGAGTCAAATGGAAGGCCTTCACATTGAGCTACCTCCCTAGCCTTTTATTATTTTGAGATAGGATTTTGAAAAGTAGCTAAATTGCACAGGTTGATTTGAACTTTCAATCCTCCTACCTCAGTCTCCCAGAGTGCAGGGCTCACAGGTGGTGCCATCTAGTTAGGGAGTACTGCTGAGTTCTTGAAAAGCCACAATCATGCCTTATCCCCAGGGCCTGCAATGAATGTGGAAGAGTGAAGGAACAGAAAGACTGTACCACCCAGCACTTGGGAGGCTGAGGTAGGTGGAGCGTTGTGAGTTCGAGGCCAGCTTGGGCTACAAGGCCGGTCTGAGCTACATAGTGTGACCCTTCCTCAAAAACTAGGGCCAGCCGGGCGTGGTGGCGCACGCCTTTAATCCCAGCACTCGGGAGGCTGAGGTAGGCGGAGCATTGTGGGTTCGAGGCCGGCTTGGGCTACAATGGGAGCGCAAAGCCGGCCTGAGCTACATAGTGCGACCCTGCCTCAAAAAAACCGGGGCTGGGAGTTTGGCTCAGTGCCTTAAGCGCCTGCCCTGGCAGACGCAAGGCTGTGAGTTCAATCCCCGGTGCCG
>RJWM01039612.1:0-16007 GCA_004363535.1 Dasyprocta punctata
GCCTAAGGCAAGTGAGCTGTTGATGTAATCAGGAGACCACAGAGAGTGATTTCTCCCTCCCCCTTTCCTCTCGAACTGTTTTCATCTCTTCTGACTCACACTTGTTTCTTAGAGCTTGGAGAAAATGACTGCATCTCCATGGCTGAGTCAGGTCCAGGCTGCGCCTCTCTCCTCTGTGAGGGTCCCTTCATCTTGGAACCTGCCCAGGTGGGGTCTGCAGAGCACTAGGGGTCAGTTCCCAGCATGTAGAGGTGGACTGCATCTGAGAGACCCCAGGGATTGTGGAGCCCAGGAGCTCCCAAACCTGGCTGCACATCTGGTCAGCTGGAGATAGGAAAAATGGACCCTCCCATCCTCTCTTGAGTCTCAATTACTAAGTCTGGACTGAGACCCAGGCCTTTCTTTCCGTCTTTCTCTCTTTTCTTTTTTTCTTGAGACAGAGTTTCACTGGACAGTTTGGGGCTGGCCTTGAACTCACGTTGTAGCCCAGGCTGGCCTCAGACTTACAGCAATCCTCCTGCCTCAGCTTCCCAAGTTCTGCACCGCCACCTCGCCCGGCTCAGGCTTTTCTCTATTCTGTTCTAAGGTGATTCTCACTTAACTTGGTATACAGCCATGATGGCAAATGTTTTAAAGCTTTAAACAATAGCTAACAGCCCACTGTGGCTATGTGCCATAGGTTTGCCATCACTGGGTAGCATCTGATGATTGCTGATCTAGTCACGTACTTTAGTTTTATTTAAAAATTGTATATGTATTTACTTTTAACACAGAGATTTTTCCCCTCAGTTGTGGTAAAAAGATTAGAATACATGCTCATGTATAGAAAACTCAAATGATATAAAAGTATAAAGAATGAAAAACAAAAACTTCTTGCACTGTGGTCCAACACCCTGAAAGGTGACCACTATTAACCCTTTCTTGGGATTACACTTGGAACATACTTTTCATAGATATGTCTTGCCTATCTGGGTACTTAATTCTACAAAATCTGAACCAAAGAAACTGCTCGGTACACACTATCCTGCACCTTGTTTGTTCTGTTTTCCATTTAAGATATTTTGGAGCTCGCCAATATCAGATTATTTTTTTTCTTTTTTTTCAGATTATTTTTAATAATTGTTAAATTCTCTCTCTCTCATCCTTCCCCTCCTCTCCCTTTTCCACCTCCTCCTCCCCTCTCCTCTTCTCCTCTTTTCTTCTTCTCTTTCCTCTCTTCTCTATTTTCTTTCATACTGGGGATTGAACCCAGGGCCTTTACATTGAGCTACATTTCCAGTCCTTTTTATTTTATTTTTTAACTTTTCATTTATTTATTTATTTATTTTTTGAGACAAGATCTTGCTATGTAGGGTGTGGTAACACATGCCTTTAATTCCAGCACTCGGGAGACTGAGGCAGGAGGATTGTTGTGAGTTCGAGACCAGCCTGGGCTACAAAGTGAGTTCAAGGCCAGCCTGAACTGCATAGTGAGACCCTGTCTCAAAAATAGGGCTGGGAGCTGGGCTTGGTGGCATAAGCCTTTAATCCCAGCACTCAGGAGGCTGAGGTAGGAGGAGCCTTGTGAGTTTGAGGCCGGTTTGAGCTACAACGTGAGTGCAAGGCTGACCTGAACTACATAATGCGACTCTGTCTCAAAAAACTAGGACAGGGAGTTTGGCTCAGTGGCTTACACGCCTGCCTGACAGGCATGAGGTTGTGAGCTTGATCCCGGGTACCACCAGAAAAAAAAAAAAAAATTGGGCTGGGGATTTAGCTCAGTGGCCTAAGCACCTGCCTGGTAGGCATGAGGTTGTGAGTTCAATCCCCGGTACACAACAAAACAAAACAAAACAAAAATCTTGCTATGTAGTGTGGGCTGACCTTGAACTCACTATGTAGGCCAGGCTAACTTTGAACTCCTTGTGGCAGTCCTCTTGCTTCAGCCTCCAGTGTGCTGGGATTACTCCAGAGTACTAGCTTTTATTTTTTATTTTGAGAAGGGGTCTCACTAACTTACTAATTTGCAGTGCTTGAACTTGTGATCTCTCTGCCTCAGCCTTCTGAGTGGTGGAGTTACCAGCGTGTGCTACCACACCCAGCAATTTGTTATTATTATTATTATTATTATTGTTATTACTTTTGCCATTTGTTATTTCTGGTTAGCTAGAACATTATACTTCGTGTGTATGTGTGCAATACTGGGGATAGAACATAGAATCTTGCCTTGAACACTTTGCCATTGAGCTACATTCCACCAGTCTTAAAAAAATTTTTTTTGAATTAAATTGCCTAGGGTGGTCTCAAACTTGTGGCCTTCCTATCTCCCCAGTAGCCTGGCTACATTGTACCCTTTGACCAGCATCTCTCCCTATTTTCCCCATTCATCAATGTATAGCAATCACCATTTTGTTCTTCTCCTACATATTTTAATTTTTTGTGTATTTGTGTTTAAATGTAAATGAGAACATATAATTCTTTTGTTTTTTTGAGACAGGGTCTTGCTATGCAGCTCAGGTTGGCCTTAAACGCAGTCTGCAGCCCAGGCTGACCTTGAACTCATGGCGATTTTCCTGCCTCAGCTTACCAAATGCTGGAATTACAGGCATATACCATCATACCTGGCAAGCATGTAGTATTTATCTTTCTCTGCCTGGTTTATTTCATGTAACATAACGTCCTCTTGGTTCTTCTGTGTTATAACAAATGACATAATTTCTTTTTAAAGAGAAAAAACCCACAAAATTTCAAAACAATAGGAGGGTAACAAAAGTTAATACATTGCATATTGTTATCTTTAAATTAGTTACTCAGGACCAGGGATTTAGCTCAGTGGCCTAAAGCACCTGCCTGTCTGGCAGGTGCGAGGTTGTGAGTTCCATTCCAGGTACAAAAAAAAAAAAAAAATTACTTACTCAGAGTACAAGATATAGGCATTTAATTGTCCAAACAATATTAGCACAAACCTTTCTTTTCAATGAATTAAGAAAAATTAGTAGTATGACTATCTTGTATACATATACATATATTTTTTCCTTTTTCCTTCCTTCTTTTCTCCTTTCCCCCATCCCAGTTTCTCTTTCCTTTTGAACAGTTTTGTCCCATTTTACAATGTCTGTTGTACATTTTGGATGTTATTTACTCTTTCAGCTTCTTACACTAGGGAGGCAATATGATTTTGCACATGTGTGTATGAAAGCTGAACTGTATATCGTGGTGTTTATATACCACATTTTCTTTATCTATTCATGGCTGATGGACATTTTGGTTGATTCTGTAACTTAGCTGTTGTAGTCAGTGTGACAGTAAACATGGAGACATCGGAATACTGATTCAAATCATTTGGTTATGTATCCAGAAGTAGAATTACTGGATCATATGGTAGTTCTGTTTTTAGTTTTTGAGGAACTTCCATGCTGGTTTTCCAGTGTGGCAATATTAAATAAATTAATATTTTTAATGTACCTGGGACATGCTTGATGTGTAGTCAGTATTACTTGTTTGTAAAATGAACTAATGAATGCATGCATAAAACATTGTGGTTATTCCGTTATATATTAGTTTATTTTTTGTTTCTATGATAAAAGAAAGTACCTGAGGCTGGCAAACTTTGTAAAGAAAAGAAGTTTATTTAGCTCACAGTTCTGGCAGAAAGGAAAAGAAATTTATTTAGCTCACAGTTCTGGCAGAAAGCTAAGGGGTACATCTGGAGATAGCTTTGTTGCTGGCAGAGTCTTGCGGTGGCACAGACATCACATGGCAAGAGATAGGGAGCCCCTGTGTGGCTATCTTGTCATTGCTACCCCTTACAGAACCACCAGATTCAATCCTGGGGTTTCTACCCTGATGACCTTATTTGATCCTAATCACCTCAAAAGTCAACACTTCAAATACTGTAGTCATATTATCTTTCCACCTTGTTAATACCTCACTATGAGGTTTAAATCAGCACATGAACTAGTATCTGAGCCGTAGCATATGGATGTACTCCACTTTATTTTAGTATTTGTGGACACCTTTGTTATGTGGGTTGCTGTAATATATAATGCAGAAACATGCTTAAATGTATATCCTGTGTACTTTATTTTGGATACAGTGATGAGGGGCTTGCTTAGGTTGCAACAGAGGGCATCAAACCAAAGGCATTAGAAAAGAAAAGCTAGCAATGACAAGAAAAGGAAATAAGACTGAATTTTGGCCTGGTCCTGGAGTCACTGAATTGTAGCTCTTAGATTTGGTGGTTGTTCCAGCCTTCTGCTCTTTGAGCAGGGTCTGTAGTACACTTTTGGTTCTCAACCTGTGCACTGAGGGAGAAAGGGATGGGGAAGCTGTAGGATCTTTAAAATTTTTATCAGTAATAGTGATATTGGACATCTCTCTGACACTGTGTAAAGTGCTAAATCCGGAAAGTTCATGGTTTAACACTAAAATACTACATTCCATTTGATGATGTCACATTTTATGGAGTTAAGTTTTTGATGTGAGATGTCAAATTCTGTCAAAAAATTTTTTTAAGGGCTGCGGATTTAGCTCAGTGGTGTAAGTGCCTGCTTCAATCCCTGGTACCAAAAAAAAAAAAAAAAAAAAAAAAAATCAAAATATGGAATCAGAAGAGGATAGCGTCATTCAATCTTATTTCAAAGTTTGAAAAGTTGCTTGGTGCCCAAAGGTGCCTATTAATAACTATTTAAGAATGAAATAATGTTTTTCTTTTAACTCATATTTTTAGAAGTTATTAAGTTGTTAGGACATAAATACTTATTCAGTTGTTTACTTAAATGTACAACTGCTAGATATTTCTTTCAGCTTGATGCTGTGAAAAAAATTACTAAGACACTAAGGTCGCTGTAGTAGGAAATGACTGGGGATAACCGATTTACATCCTTTATCTGAAGTGTTATCTGCAAATGAGAGACATCGAATGGGTGCTAGCTTAAGTAGAAACAGGGAATTATTGGATCATGTATTTGGGATGTTCAGAGTTGCAGATGGCATCGAACCAGCAGGATTCAGGCTCTCACATGAGCCCCAAGGCTCCATCTGTCTGTCTTTCCATCTCTTGAACAGACTCTCCACATGCAGGCAAGATAGCCCTGAGTCCATTCTTTTCAGATCCTTTCACTTTAGTAATTCCAGTGGAAAGAATCTTCTTTCCCAAGCGCTTGTACATAAAAGTACCAGGGGATTTAGGCTTCCCAGCCTGGGCTACTTGCCTGTCTGAGTGTGGCCACAGAGATTTGTAGTGGGTAAGCCAAGGTCATGTCACCATCCCTGTGCTCAGGTCAGTCCCCCAACTAAACCCCATGAAACAGGTAGGTTCTCAGAAAAGAGGGAGTTATGTCACCAGAGGAAGGAGAAAAGGGACACAGGATTAAAACCAATGAATTTCTCATTTCACAAATGAGGGAAACACACTGGTAGCATGGTAGTTTAATAAATAAGCATGGAAGCTTTGGAGTTCCATCCATCTGCTTTTACTTCCATGATCAAATTAGTGGCATCTGCATCTTTTATGGGTTTGATTTCTTGTCTGTGAAATGGGCATAACTGGAGATGAAAGCCAAGAAACAATAAATGGACATGAGATTAGTGGTTGATGTGAGTAATGAATGAATTAACAGGCATAAGGTGCCTTTCATGGACCTGGTAATAAGCCTTCAATAAGTGAAGCCATCATAATTACTGATCAAGGAACCTTAAAGAGAACATGCTGTTTAGTGCCACAAGCTTGTGACCCCTGGAGGTGTCCTTCCAACCAAGACGGTAGAAGATGGTGTGCAAAGCTGATTTCCCTTTTCTGTCTGTTGCAGAGTGGAGCAGCATGGATGCTATCAGCCAATCCCCTGCAGAATCTGTGCTTCCCAAGCACATCTTGGATATCTGGGTCATTGTCCTCATCATCCTGGCCACCATCGTCATCATGACCTCCTTGTTGCTGTGTCCAGCCACTGCAGTCATCATCTATCGCATGCGGACTCATCCGATCCTCAGTGGGACTGTCTGAGAACCATTCAAGAGGGTCAGGCTGGGGATGAGGACATGGGTCCCTTCTCCCAGCCTGTTCTGAGAAAAAAAGTGGGATGGACTTTGGAGTTAGATCTGCGTTTTAATTTTGATTCTACAGCTGGCCAATTGTGTGAATTTGGTCAAGTGACCTAACTCTGAGTTCCAGGTTCATTATCTTTCAACTAGGGATCATGTTCCCCCACCTTTCCTACCTCACAGGGCTGTAAGAACCAAATGACTCAGTGAAGGTGAAAGCCGTTTGTGAGCCATAAGGCCACCACAGATGTTCAGATGTTAACACTGTATGCTGAGAAGCTTTGGAGAAGCAAAGACCCTAAAAGCTGGTGATGTCTTAAAGTTGGTGAGGGAGATGCCGTGGACAGAGCAGCCTTTGCCAGTGCCCCTTGAATGAAATGAAGTACAGCCACTCTGTCCTCATTCCAAGGGACCAGCAGCACATTGGCTCAAAGTTAATTTTCTTTGGATTGTAACCCCCTTGAGTTTTCTCAGTTGGGGGAGAGAGGGCTGAGTTTGACAGAGGAATTTAGGTGGAAAGAACTTTCCAGAACCTCCTCTGTTCCAGAGTTTCTGCCCCTGTGTAATCTAGAAGAGGGTCCCATCATTATCTGGCAGTGACAAGGGAGTTGGGGTGATGGGCTTCTTTCTGCATTGGAGTCTCATGTCTCTGTAAACTTTGGCACTCAAGCAATGTTGGAAAATGCGGGGTGGCCAAGTTTGGTGCCCAGATTTTAGGAGCTCCAGTCTCAGCCCCTTATGTGTCCCACACTAGAGATGCAGTATCACTGTTTCCCAGCTCCTGCTACATTAGCTCGAAATGTACTGCCTTCCCAACGCCCACTGGCACTGCAGCCAGTCCATGGTACTTATATTCTAGGAGATATTCCCAATGCATTTGGAACCAATTTGAAGTAATGATGGTTATTTTAGATGCTATGATTTGTATTTATATAGAGATATTTCCAGATCACTCAAGGTGTTTGATACCCAAATCAGGGGCACCCTAGAATTTATTAAATTATGTTGGAGGATAGCAAGATAGTACAATATGACTGTGTAAAATAATGCTTTTCCTTAATTTTATTTCATTGATGTACCCAACCAGTTTCCAATAAAATGTTAGAATAAGTATATCTGAGGTCTTTCTATGAACACATAGTACATTCAGAACACAGATAAAAATATTTCGCAAAGTCTATGCATCCTGGAAGACTGTTGAGTGTAGAAACAGATAGGAAAAGAAAAATTCCACTGACTTTCACAGTTCTACTCTATCCAGTGAGTAAAATTGTACAGTGTATACAAGCATAATGCATCTTGGGGTTGGACAAATTAAGCTTGAGGTGCTTGTGATATGTAGGTGGACATTTAGGACACAAGAATCTGGTTTTGTCCCTTGGGAGGATTTTATGGTTGGAGTTAGGGTTTGGGGAGTCATCATATATGGTGGATAAGCTACATGAGTGGGTGGACAGAGTACATAAGCTGAAAGGAGTGAAGTTCTAATGTCAGAATGCAAAGAATATTACATAGGAGTAGAAGGGAAATAGAAGAAAAATACTGAAAGCAGGGAGGTTGAGAAGGATACATCATATTTTGTGGGTTAAGGAATGAGAGAGGAGTTAGGTCACAGAACATCAATCACTCTTCCAAGAATAGCACTATAGAAAAGAGGTAAGTTAAAAGAAGGTGAAAGTGATGGAGATAATTTCTATCTTATTCCATTTGCACTACTATAATAAAATACACTGTGGGGCATGACTGAAGTTGAAGATCAGTCACACGTGGAGCTGGAGCAAAGCTAACCCTGAGACACAGAGCACCTGAAGCGAGCCAGATGAAGTTGTTAGGCAGAGGGTTTCACTGACATCAACTGCCTGAGTGTTTAAATAGATGCACTGCAGTTGTTGGGTGGCTCTTTTCTCCACCAAGAGAGGGCGCCACCTCAGCTTTCTGCATTTTCTGCCTTGCCTTCATTTCTTCATGGTCCTCCCCGCAGTAGTTTTTTAGAGCTGCTCTAGACATGGCATTTTGGTGCCTCAACAGGGACCCAGGATACAGGGAAACTTGTCCTTTAGCAGGTAAGAGAGTACTGCTAGTTGTGTGCACAAAAGGAAGAGAGGTATATTGACATCAATATTGACCCAGAGGTGTATTAATATCAATATTGATCCCATCATCAGGTGTAAAATGGGACAAATAGGTTCTCAAGAACAGCAGATGTATATACAAATGCTTGTTGCATTATTGATTTCTGTGTTTACCTTTTTGTTGTGGACATGGATCAGAGAATGTCTTGTCTTGATTGTACACCTGTTGAGATGACATTCCCTGATCCATGTCCACAACAAAAAGGCAAATACAGGCTAAGGCCACCTTGGATAAAGTCAATCTGGTTCTCTATAGAGTTGACCCGTCTTTACCAATATTTTTAATTATTTTCTGAACTCAGCATATGCCCACTGTGGTCCTCTGGCAGTCTCAGGGACTTTTACAGTGGCTACATTTGCCACATATTCTGCATAAAACAATTATTCCCTTTTATGATGGTGCAGCAGGATTGACTGCATGTGGGTGAGTTCATACTGTTCTGCTCTTTGATTATGAGGTGCGAACTAAGACTGATAATGGCCTGGCTCTACAAGTGCTGCCTTCCAAACACTTCATAAAACTTTTCACATTTCCCTTACCATGAGAATTCTTTATAACCCTCAAGGTCAGAGAATCGTTAAATGTGTTCACCATATGCTCAAAAGTTAATTACAAAAACAAAAAGGGAAATACTACCCTATAAAAAAAGTCACACTTCATAATAGACTTTGCTTGGCAGTATATAATATTAACTTTTAAAATTCTACTAAGGATGGAACTATAGCAGCAGAAAAATGATTCAGTCAGGTAAAAGAAGCTAGGAAGTGTCCTTTGGAGAGATCTTCATACTGGACAGTGGAAGGGACCCAGCCCAGTATTCATTTGGGGCTGAGAATATGCTTGTGTCTTTCCAGAGAACACTGAATGACCTATCCGGGTGCCAGTGGGTGCTCTCTGGCTGTATCATGAACCCCGATCTGGAGAAGGAGTTGGTTCCACCTTTCAAGAAGCTGATGCTCTGTCCTGTGGCAATGATGTCTCATGCCACAGCTGATAGACAAGGATGGGGCTAGACCTGACCTGGGGCCAATTAAATTGATCCAGGATGCCCAGGAGATGGTAACCAAAAATGGAAATCAAAGGTCCGAGTAGGTGACAGTGTGTGGAAATAACTGAGCGAGAGGCTACATGAAAAAAGGATCCAAAATTACCAGTATTCTTAAGACAAAATAAAATACAAAAAAAAAAAATTAGTTGTGGACAGAGGATTTTGTTCCTTCCAAATTCTTGTAAGACATCTCTGCTAATTGACCTACAAAAAATTCTGACTAGTCTATTTACAATTATAAATTTCTTAAATGGTAAAAGTTATTAAATTCAATTTGGCCAAAAATATATTTGAATGCACTCTGATTTTGAAAGATTGTGTATTTGGTTGGTTGTCTGTTTGTACAATCTGATAACAGTTGTTTTTTACTTGAGCTTAACAATTTTTTCTTTCCTTTTTCTTCTCATTTTTGGATCATTTTGTTTATAATTTAATTTGGCTTATAGATTTAAAAAGCATGCATCACCTGCATTGCCAGCTGGTCAAAATGATCTTAAAATTGGTTTTCTGAAAGGTCATCAGAAATTTGTTAAGATAACTAAATGGGGACTCTTCAGGCTTGTGGAATTATTGGTCAGGACTCCCTTTGGTGAATAAAGGAGCACCTGGGAAAAATTATATACCAGCCTTTGCTCATTAATAGGAAGCCCCAGTGATCTCCATAGCCTTGTGGGAGACACCCCAATAAATGTTATTAAAAATATATTATTGTGATATGTTTACACCGGTCATTGTCAAAAAGTTAGGTTTTCTACAAATGAGACAATAAGGCTTTCTAATTTAAAGATGCTCTGGTACAAAACCAAATTAAGAAACAAAAATTTTCATATGGCTATAACAATAGTTACTAATCTCATGGTTATTAAATGTATTCATGCCTTTAGATGTATAGGTCTTCCAAAGTATAAAACAGGGATTGTTTACAGTGATAGACTTTTTCTTTCAGATTCAGACATCTGCTTTTAACAAAACCTTATGTGATGTATTGCTATGCATGTGCCACTATATTTAGAGATGCCTAGACATTAAGCAATCCAGACAATGTCACAAATTTCTTCAGTGACTTCTTGTTAAAGGTGAACAAGTTAGGTAAAAGCTTCCCATATACTAGAGATATTGACTATACCAAGATGGAAAATTTTTATTTATTTATTTTAAAGGGAATAAAACAAAACAAGACAGCAAAACAAAACTAAATAATAAGAATGATATTGGCAAAAAATAAGACAATAGAAAATCCACAATAATTTACTATATTGCACATTGTTATCTTCTAAATAGATGCTCAGATTACCAGTATTAGGTCTGCAAAGTCAATCAAGTAATGCAAGTATTAAGTTTTCTTTACTTCAATTGCTATCATCTTGGTCTGCATTCTTCCGAATCAGCCAGTTGTTTACCAGGGGAGGGGGGATGGGATATCTTCTCTGCTGACCCCAACTGCTGTTGGGCGCCTGAGAGGGTGCTGCTGCTTCCTGGGTCCCTCCTTCCTGGCTGGCTTGATGACTGCTGGTGCACAGTAGGTTGCTGTTGCTTCCTTATTCACTCCTGGTCAGCCTGACCACTGTGGCACTGGAGGATGCTGCTGCTTCCTGGGCCCCTCCCTCCCAGCTGGCCTGACTGCTGCTAGCACACAAGAGGATGGAAAATTTGAATGTTTTATAAAAATGTCACCATGGTTGTCATGCTACAATATTATGTATGGCCTTTGATTTCAAATTTTCTGTGTAAAACTATGTAACTTGTCTGTTAACATTCTACTAGGATTCAACTACTAGAACATCCATGGTTGATAGGAAATAATGGTCCTACATTGTATTTCAAGGTGCTTGATATTCAGATAAAATTATAATATTAAGCTTACTACTCCCATTACAATGTAATATCATTAACCTTCTCTTCTGGATGTTCAACAACTGAGGTTTGGAGACCAAAAACTGGGAAGACAGATAGACTAGGAGGACAGACTATATTTTGGCCCCAGCCCTCTGAGATCATTGAGGCCCCAGGACATAAGAAAACCTCTACTGTGACATCCTACAACTCAGTGAGTCCCTAATCTTTTGATCAAGATGATTATTAGATCACAGAGGAAGGAGATCTATGGTATATAGTGTGCCTAAGGAGAGTTACCAGGAGAGAAAAGTCTCCCAAGCTTTCATGGAAAGCAACTTTGTCAAGCAATGTTGTGACTCATCTAGACAGCTGACATTGACAGAAGATTTAAGAGGTGCTGTACGTGGTTCCAAGGTAAATCCTGAGGAGACTTAACTGACCTTGGTAGATAGCAAAAAATTGATTAATACAGGTCTCATCTTAACTTGGTCTTGAAAATCTAGCAAAAGAGTATAACCACACTGTTTTATACAAAAACAATGCCATGGTAATATGATAGCTACAAAACAAACAAGTCACTAATACCTTCTGATAATTTCCAGCTACTCTGCTAATTGACTAATGTTAAGTGTTAATAGGCTACGTAGTGTTAAATTGCTGAATGCAGGGTCCTGAAATCCTTGGACTGGGGATATTTAGCCTAACTTAGTAAGCTCACTCAGAATGGAAAGGGTTCAAGAAGGAGAAGGTCTTCTGTGGAGTCCTCTAAACACAATTCCTCCAACTCCAACTGACCTTCCATTGCTTGCAACAACAAAACAAAAAAAGGGGGAGATGTGGGGGACAGCTGAAGCTAAAGATGGATCACATGTGCAGGGCTAGGGCAAGGCCAGTCCTGAGAACATGGGGTGCTTGGGGCAAGCCACGTGGACAAGCTGATCCAGCCCTAAGAACACAAGGTGTCGCAGGTGAGCTAGGCAAACAAATTGTTAGGCAGAGGGGTTTCACCTGACATCAACCTGCTGACTGTATAAATAAACACGCTGCTCTTTTCTCCATCAAGAGAGAGGGCTCTGCTTGACCTCACGTTTTTGCATTTTCATTCTTGCCTTCATTTCTTCACAGTCCTCCACACCAGGAGTTTTAGAGAACTGTGCTAGATGTGGCAATACACTAGGCTAGATAATTTATAAACAATAGATATTTATTGCTCAGTTTTTAAGGGTAGGAATTCCAACATCAAGACACTAGCAAATTTAGTGTCTTCTAAGGGACCTTTCCTCATAGATGGTGCTGTTTTTGTGTTTTCATATGGCGGTAGAAGCACACAAGTTCTCTCCAACTCTCTGAAGCTCTCTCGAGGATATTATGCCTGATTTATACCTATAGTACCAGCTACTTGGGAGGCTGAGGCAGAAGGACTGCAATTTTGAGGCCAGGCTGGGCAACTTAGTGAGATCCTGACTCAAAATGAAAAATAAACAGGGCTGGAGCTATCATTCAGTGGCAGAGTGCAAAAAACAAAACAGGAAGAAACAACCCTAAGGATGGCAAAAAACAAACAAATGGAAACAAAGAAATAACAAAAACAAAAACACCCCAGAAGGATGCTATTCCCATTCATAAAAGCAGAGTCATAACTTAATCATCTATCAAAGGCCCTACCTCTCAATAGCATCACTATGGAGGTTAGTTTTCAACACAGAAATTTTGGGCAACATAGGTTTTTTTATACCTGCTAAGATTCTGACAGGTCTGGTCAGAAACCAGCCTTTTTCTGGGGTGCCTTCCTTGATGTCAGAGGCTGAAAAGTGAAAGAATACAATGAAAGTTAAGGTCTGTATTTCCCTTAAAACACTGCTGCTAGAGATGCTTTAGGTTTTGCCATTCAGATACTTGTATACCAAGTTTCAGTTTGGGACCTAGCTGAGTTGAGAGAGAGATATCCAGATGTAAGGCATTCATGGTGCTGGTGTGAATCCATCTGTGTAAGCATAACTCTGGACCCAAGCAGATTTTTACATCTGGATTGCAGCTGAGGTGGGATAGTCCTGCACAGCGCAGGCTGTGTCTTTCTTATTCCCTAGGTTCCCAATTATCAAAGAAAGAACGAGTCCCTAAGATGACCACTTTGATAGCATTGGTCTGGGAGAAATTCTGGTAACTCTTACCTTCCATTGTCCTCCAATTCTTTTAATGATTTTAAGCATATATTTCCCTTTTTTTGTTTAGGTTTTCTGATAGGGCAGTTTGACTGCTCCAGATGGAACAAAAAGCTATTGCTATCTGTTGTTGACCTAGCAATGCCACTTCTAAGTCTATCATGTGATTCGGCAACAGGGAGCAAAGAGCTCTGCTAGTGAGGGGCAGATGGTCTTGGGGAAGTAGAGATGCCAAGGAGTTGGTGGTCTTAAGAGAGATCCAATGGTGGTGAGGAAATTAGAACTTGCTGGATAGTTTCTGAAACAATGCCTGTAAGAGTAGTGAGATAGATGAGCATTATTGAAAGGTGTGAAACAATACACAGTAACTTTTAAGAATTTATTTGGAGGTTTTAGCAGGGGAGCGTGGCTACTCATACACCCTTGACTGAGGAAATGATCCTTCTCTATCAAGGTATTTGTCCTTTCTGACCCAGTGGACAGCTTTGGGAGGGGTGCACAAGGAGTGGTGAGGGAGGAAGGGGACACCATCCTAGCCAGCCAATTCAGCTGGTGATCAATGGGGTGACAGATGTCCCAGTCAGATTGCCCTCATATCCATAGTGACTTTTGAAAAAAATGAAAATACAAACTCCAAATATAAATTTATCGACCACTTGAAAAAATAAAGGGTCTGGTAATAACAAAAATCATGTCTGTTTAAATTAGTGCTTATGTTATGTTATTTAGTTATTTGCAATGATTTTTTTTTATTTTAAAGATAGCAAAATACAACAGAACATAACAGAGTAGAGTCAATCAAAACAAAGCAGTAGGAATGGTACAGAACCTCGAAGATTGATAATGTGAGTACAATAGCTACCATAACATACCTTGCCATCTTCAGATTAGCTGACCATTCCAACAGGTGTAGTAGAATTGAACCAAAAATGAAATAAAACAAAATCAATAAAAACAGAATATAAAATAAAGGAAAAAAAAGAGAAAAGTAATAACGATCAGAGTTAAGCAAAACGGTGAGGACCACATTAGTCCTCGAAGACAACACAGAAGGGAGTCCCCCATATTTGCAACATTGCCCACTGTGGTCATGCAAAGAGACATTGAGGGTGCTGATCAGAGGCCTGCAAAATCTACAAAACAATAGTAGTGTTTAGTTGCTTTATGTACCTTAGTTGCCATCAATTTAGCCAGACCTCAGAGCCAGCAGCTTGCCTACGAGGGGGGGTGGGGGGGATACGGATGCTGTCCTTGATTCTGAGCCTGCGCGCCGGCACCGCAGGGGACCGGCGAGTTGGGGCGGGTTTCGGCCCATTTGGTTCTCCTCCGGGGTCAAGCAGCCCCGGAAGGCGGCTCAGTTCTCCCTTGATGTGGGCCGGCACCACGCGGGACCGGCGAGTTGGGGGCGGTTTCGGCCCATTTGGTTCTCCTCCGGGGTCAAGCAGCCCCGGAAGGTGGCTCAGTTCTCCCTTGATGTGGGCCGGCACCACGTGGGACTGGCGAGTTGGGGCCGGTTTCGGCCCATTTGGTTCTCCTCTGGGGTCGAGCAGCGCCCAGCCCTGGAAGGCGGCTCAGTTCTCCCTTGATGTCTATTTGCAATGATTGAGTTTAATAAAAGTAAAATAATACAGTATATATATATGCTTATAACTGAGACTAATACATAAATATATTTCCCATATACTCCCAATGTTTCCACACTTAACTGAAGTTAGCAGATGTCTTAGTTACCTTTCGCTTGTTGCCGAGACAAAATACCTGACGCCCAAAGTTAGGGAAGGAAAGGTTTATTCTTACAGCTTCTTGGGAGTTTCAGTCCTTACTTAAGTTGGCTCCAAGTTAGCATGGCATGGTGGGGCTGCGGTTCATGGCGACTGCAAGCTGCAAGACACGCTGGTGAGAGAGAGACAGGAAGGAAGGGCAGAAGAGGAAGACCCGCCTTCCTTTACATTATCTCAGCTCCACCCCTGGGCGGGTGTAGCAGTCACGTCATTAATCCTGGCGCTAGACAACGAACTGATCACAAGCACTAGACTCAGCCCCACCAAAAGTATGAGGACTTGGGGGTACATAGTATTACCCAATACAGCAGAAATGGTACTTTTTTTTTCCATGTTCACATATTGTATTTTTCAGCTGAGTCACCTCTAGATCTCTTGGGTAAATCACCCTTTCCTATGAAAATGTAAGTGACTCATAAATAGTCTGAATTTCAGTATTAAGGAGTAGTTACTCATGCTGTCTTTCCATGTTTCGTAAGTTCTTTTAAATTTGTCATAACTTCCTTTTTTCAAGTTGAAATCTGGCCCAGTTGCTTTTAAATTTTCTTTTTTCCTTATTTCTCTGAATTTTTCCAAATAACTTTCTTTTTCAGATTCTTCCTTCCATATTCCTTCTCCTTTTTTCACAGCTGCTAATTCAGCTTTAAGTAATTTTCTGTGAATTGTCCAGTAAGTTTTGGAATCATAATTCAGCCCTTTAAGAAGAACAGTTTCACCCAAGCCTCGTCGCAAAATTTCTTCATTCAGATTCACGCTAAAATATCCACCCTTATTCACCAGAAGGTAGCAAAAGGGTGCTG
The DNA here is from genome assembly GCA_004363535.1 of Dasyprocta punctata. NCBI lineage: Eukaryota > Metazoa > Chordata > Mammalia > Rodentia > Dasyproctidae > Dasyprocta > Dasyprocta punctata. The sequence continues at coordinate 15,782 of RJWM01039612.1, forward strand.
AATTCGCCTTTCCAAAAAGTTGGAACTGTAGCTGTTGGGAAGCTTTGAGTTCTTTTTGTAACCACACCTTCCAGCCAGTTTAATCAGCAAAACACCAGATGGCTCTTTTCTCCGTGAAGATATAATGGGTAAAGGAATGGGAATATGCTCAGCTTCTAAACCATTCTCATTCAATGTACTCGTCCACGTACTTTGACATTCTGTCTTACAAATTCTGCTGGAGTAT
>RJWM01039613.1:0-16006 GCA_004363535.1 Dasyprocta punctata
CGCTCCGCCTACCTCAGCCTCCCGAGTGCTGGGATTAAAGGCGTGCGCCACCACGCCCGGCTCAGGTGTTACTTATGTAAATGTCATGAGGCCACCCTACACAGGCTCTGCTGATTGTTCCTTCACCTTAAAGAAACTATAATATACATTTATATCTATCTTCCAAATCAGTCAAATTAGTAAATTTTTAGCAACATTATTTTACCTGCAGCAAATTTTCCCCGAAGCACAGATTCTAATGTTATTTCATCTTCTCCAAGGGCTTGAATAGTCACTTGTGGGAAATGCAGGAGCTCACTAGTCACTTGAGCTATTAAATCTCGCATATTTCCACTGTAAATAATTTTAAAAGATAACATTATTACATCTGAACTACTGTATCGCACACTTATTTCCAACCTGGACTGTAAGGAAAAAGACAGCTACCACACAGAAGTAAATAAATTAAAATCTGGTAATAAAATGCATTTTTAAGTACAACTAAGTCTGAGGTATTCTTCCCTAAGGAAACTTATTATCTAAGAAAGTATTTCTCACAACAGTCTTAGTAAAATAAAGATTTATTAAACCAGATTCCTAAGAATATACTTTATTCCCTAGATTGTTTGAAAACTGGTTCAATCCAATTCATTCTATTGCCTAACCTACTTTCAGAAAACCAGAGAAAAATTGATTTGTTTTAGAAAAATTACCTCTTCAGTAAAAAGAAAGAAATCCCTTAAAAAATGTCCAAACCCATAGGAATTACAGTGAGTAATTCTAATGTTTTACTGGAAAAAAAAAAACCCATTCCCAAAATATGAATACTAGATTCCCTAAATGATCTGTCCCCACTGTAAACAATCAAAATGTAAAGCTATCTTTTTGAGTGAGATGGCAAACCATAAAATGGAAAGAAGGTAGGAATTTTGGGAGACATTTAAGTTGCTTCAGTCTTGAGGGTTAGCTACCAAATCTAATCCTGGTGACCCTGATCTTGTTTTGAGCAATCTTGAATTCTACAGAGGCAGAAGATAAGCTTAGGGCTAACATCTAATGCAAAATAAGAACCTCCCTTACTCCTCTTAAATTCCACAGGGCTATACAATATATCACCACAATGACAGAAACACTTATTAATGCAGGCCTGGAAGTACTATAATATAGCGGTCCATTTTGACCATGGCTTTGAGTCTCTACTCAGAAAAAGAAAATCCCCTTCACACAAACTTGTAACCAGAATCCAAGCTGTTATCTGAAAATCCTCAGGTGAAGAATTTACCATGAAGTAATAAAAGTCTCAGAAGTTGGTAGGACATCAAACAACCCACAGAAACAACCAAATAGCCTCTGGAATTTCAAGGAATTCTCAAGGATGAAGTTTCAAAGAAAACAAGCTCGCAATCAAAATAATGATAAACAGCCCAAAGAATCAAGACTACCAAAGCCTTCAGATATTGAAATTACCAGTGAATAGAAAAAGTCTAATGTGTTTATGGAAATCAAAGATTAGCCTGATGTTAGAAATTATACAAGTTATCAGAAAAATGGCCCCGTAGATTAAAAAAAAAAAACTTCTAAAAATTAGAAATACTGCAATCCCAGCATTTGAGAGACTGAGGCAGGAGGATTGCTGTGAGTTTGCAGCCAGCCTGACTACATAGTCAATTCAAGACCAGCCTGAACTACATAGCAAGACCTATCTCAATAAGTAAAAAAAAAAAAAAAAAAGTAAAATTTCAATTTCAATGAAAAAACTCCATAGAGCAACAATAATCAGTTACATATAACGATATGAAAGTGTTAGACTATTAAACAATAAAATAGAATACACACGCAGAATAGCTACATGTATGAGACATTACAAAGACAAGCAAAACTAAACAGTATATTGCCTACGGATGCAAACATGAGGCAAAAATATTAAAAAAAACTTTTGGTGAGTGCAGGTTGAGCATTCCTAACCTGCAAATCGAAAATCCTCCAAAATCCACATTTTGCAAGATATGACACCATAAATGGAAAACTCCACACCTGATCTCAAGCAATAGGTCACAGTCAAGAACACTAAAAATATTATATATCTTACAAAATAATACTTCCAAAGCCATTCACCAAATAAATTTCATATCTTCTTAAGTTTTTTGAAACAGGATCTCACTATACAGTTCAGGCTAGCATCAAACTCATAGTGATCCTGTCTTAGCCTCCTGAGTGCTGGGATTACAGGTATTCTTCTAACTCTGGCCTATGGCCCAGATATTTCCCCAAAAGATAAACAGTGTAAATAATTTAAGCCAGGGCTACCCTTAGAAAGTTAGAAATTAAAGACTATACAACTTCGGATTCTTAAAGTTGTTTAGCTTTCTCAGTGATCCCTTTCTACCTCCCACATGCAACAGACAAAAAAGCACTTTATCATTTTGGGCCTATTTCTAAATTTATTCAACCAACATGAAACGCATACTACATCCTAAAGTGCTAGAGTGAACACTGAATTCAGAGTTTTCGCTTTTCTTAGTGCAAAGACCCCTGTGTCAAGTGTTCTACCGTCATCTCAATTTTAAGAAAACTGTTTCTCAGAGTTAGGAAAACAACTTTAATTCAACTGTAATTTAATTAGGTTTGGGATCTACAGTCAAAAAAACAAACAAAAAGCGCTTTCAGTGACCCTGGGACTATAACAGGGTTCTCAAGCTTCCAAAAACATCAATATCTATTTCAGACAAGATTCGTCACATTCAGGCAAGTATGGCCATAGACTCAACAACTATTTCAAAGGGGGAAATTTTTCCTCAAAGCTCTTCCTGCCTGAGAAATACCAGGTTACACAATAATCACAAGTTCTATCCAGAGTATTAAAAAGAGCACAAACTTCAAACTGAATAGAAAACTGAATCCAGGTTCTACCACTTTCTAGTACATGTAATCTGGTAACTTCTATATTCCGTCTTCTTTTCTCCACTAAGCATCTAGAAAAGGGACTTTAGATGTATAAGGAGGGGGTGGCCCAACGGAGCATAAAAAAAAGTTCTGTGAGTGAAAGTTTTTCAAAGTTAGAATTAAGCATTTCGATCTATGGAACAAAAATTGGTTTAACGACCTTTCAAATTTAAGCACACTGAAGAGCACTTCTAAAAACTTTAGTATGTGAAAAAATACATAAAGACATAAGACAAAGATACTATGTTCAGCATTGTACAAACCTAACTAGAAGCCAAGCCTTTTATGACATGCCAGCATCATTAGCAACCTCTAAAAAGTAATTCACAAGGTTTCAACTCCTTTCCAAGGTCTAAATAGGGAGGAGCAGGAACATTTTGTGGCTATGAATGAAAACACTGTTTACCTTCTGAATAAAACACAAATAATGTCACTCCTCTCCTCAAGAAAATTTCACTAACTCCCTAATACACAGAAACTGACAGCACAACCATAGGCAATTAAGGCCCTTCACAATCTAATAGGCCCAGACTACCTTTATACTGCCTTGCTCCCAAAATTCCTTCATTCAACAGCTTGCCATGGGTTAGCATTTTCATTTTATTATACTGTTCATCCTCCGTCTCCATCTGCTAAAGTCACACCCATCATTCAAGGATTAACTTCCCAGAGTGTGATCTCACCTCATCTCCTCTCATTCTTTCTACATTTATATTGCCAATTCTAAATGTGACTCTTTGATCTCCTAATGTAGTGAGTTGTTTGCCTGTGTTCTTCATCACACTATAAACTTCTAAAAGGAGAAAAAAAAAATCACCCACTCTTCTTATTGGGCATTTCATAAATCACAATACTTCAAAACCAACAAGTCTAAATATTCAGTAATTAGGATAGATTAATAACAGGAAACTATCAGAGACATGGGATACATGCTAACCAAAAAAATCAAATTTAAAAAACTCAACAGTCTAAAGAACAGAACAAAAATTCATGAAACTACTAAGATATTAAAACAAAATACCATAAACCAGTTTTCTGATGCATACCCTCAAAGAAACTGAATTCTACCATAAAAAAAGAACCTAATCTAGTAATTATCTAAAAACAGAGAAAAAATTATACTGCAACATATACTTAGCAAACATCTATATGAAACATTTTGTATGCAATTTTACTTTTTCTTTTTGACTAAAAAAAGCCAGAATTATGATTTAAATGTAACCTACCAGTGGACCCAGAAACTTCCAACTTTTTAGCAGCTGTTCTTTCAAACTTAATTCGAACATTTATTAATCATAACTACATTTAAAATGTTGTGTTTAGCCACACCTGCAATCCCAGCACTTGGAAGGCTAAGTTGGGAAGACTGAGGCCAGTTTGGGCCACATAGCCAGTTTAAGGCCACCCTGAACTACACAGTGAGACCCTGTCTCAAAAACAAACAACCCACCAAAAAAACCCAAAACAAAACAAATACAAATCATTGTGTTTAAAACATGAGAGATTACAAGGGCAGAAAGAAGACTTTCTTCTAACCTCAAGGAGTTTCCATTCTAGAAGAGATTATAATTAACCATGAGAATAACAGGAACAAAGAATAAATGTTACTATAGAGGTACACATGCTATGAAATCCCAGGGGAAAAGTGGGATGAAGGGAAATGATAGTGCAAAGAAAAAGATGGCAGTAAGAAGGCAGATTTAAAGTCAGGGAGATGGGGCCGGGAGTTTGACTCAGTGGCTTAAGCGCCTGCCCTGGCAGGCGTGAGGCTGTGAGTTCAATCCCCGGTGCCGCAAAAAAATAAAAATAAAAAATAAAAAAAAATAAAGTCAGGGAGATGGCTCAGGCCTGTAATTGCAGGACCCTAGTGAGGCTGAGACAGGAAGATCTCAAATTTGTGTTCTACTGGACAATTTAGGGAGCCCTTGTTAGAACATGAAGGGGGATGCTCAGTGGTAGAATATCCCTGGGTTTCATTTCTAGTACCACAAACCAAAAAAAAGGCAGATTTCAAATTTAAGAATTTGAAAAAGGATGGCACTTCAAACTGAAGGTGAGTGGACAAAAAAGCCCCAAATAACAACAACAACAACAACAAAACAGAAGTTCAAGCATCTCTTCAAGAGAATGGGTCCAGAAAGAGGCTAGATAGAATATTTATAGAGATTCTTGAGATAACTTAGCGAAATTAAACTTAATTTTAGGGAGAAAAAAATTCCTGAAAATTTGCACGGTTCAGGACCTATTCATTTTTACTTCCTCTTAAAACAAGATGTGTGCGTCCCCCAAATAGCTGTATTATTTCAAATTTTTACAGAATTCTGTGAATTGGTCACTTTAGTACATTACCGAAAAAAACCAGAATTTAAAGCGTATGGTTAAAAATAATAGTACCGAGAGAATGTAGGCTTCCAACAGCACTTAGCACACTTGTCATCCGCGGTGGAGTCCTCGGAAATAAGTACACCTATCCTAATTTCTTCTCTCCCTAACTCACCTCTTAAATCAGAGCTCACGAAAGACATTTTTAAAACCCACAGATTCTCTAGGATATTGAGAACAAACTGAAGACCAGAACTTCTAAAAGACCGATTAAAAACCCAACGTTCCTCCTCCAGTTGACTTTTAAAAAATATCGGTTGGGGAGGGTGTAACTTGGGGCGAGCGCGTGCTTGGAACTGTCGAAGCCCAAGAATCCATCCCCACCATCAAAACTAAACAAAAATAAAAATAACGTTCATTTCCTATAACTGCATATCTCTAGTATGAACCTCGCTGGCTCTGAGAACAAATCTGATCTATCTCCCCCAACCTCCCAGGTCGGGTAACTCCCGGGACATGCAACCCTCGAGGGAGTGGTGGTACACACCCCTAATCCCAGCACTCAGTGGAGCATAAAGCAGGAGGATGGCAACTTTGTGTCCCGCCTGTAAAACTGTAGGATCTCGTCTCAAAAACTGAAAAAAGCTGGGGAAGCTCAATGTTAATAAGGCCCCCAGTTTAATCTCTAGTACCAGAACAAATTTTAAATTGAAAAATTCCAGCCGGTCGAAGTGGCACACATCCGCACTCCCAGCACTCAGGGTATCGCTAAGTCGTTCAGGCGGGGCTCTAACTTGACGATGTTCCTTGACTCAGGCTCTCAAGAGTGCTGGGAGTGCAAGCGTGCGCCACTAAGACAACCTAGCGATACCCTGTCTCAAAAATGAAAAAATAAAAAATCTGGGAATGAAGCTCACTGCGAAGGCCCCGGGATCAATTCCCTAGTACCTCCCCCGCAAAATATCCTCTATCGGACCGATTCACTCCAAGAGTGCCCCACGATCTTGAATCACAACACAAACTTTGTTCCCTGCCCCGGACTCACCCAAACCAGGCCGGCGAACAAGGGGACCACACACCAACGCAAGACAGTCTGCGAGAGCCGGCAGCCTCCCTACGGGGACGCCCCGCCATGGCTCTGATCGCACCGGAGGGCGACGGGGAAGAAGTCGCTAGGAAGGGCGAGGATCCGGCAGCCGGCGCGGGAAACCAACACTAACGCCTCCTTGCCGTGTGCCGCGGCTCCGCGGGAACAGCCTTACATAACCGGCGCCCGGGAGCTCCAGCCTGCGGTACCGGTCGCCGCCCGCGCGTGCCGCCTCGGGCCCGATCCGCGCGATCCCAGCGGCCGCGTCTCTCCACGCGGTGGAGCGTCCGGCCTAGGCCCCGCGCTGGAGGCCTGGGCGCCGAGCGACCGAGGCCGCGCCTACCCGCCCCGCCGCGCGGCCCAGCCCCTCCGCCACGCCGTACCTGAGGGCGCGCGACCCGGCCGCCGAGTCCGGGGCGCGGGGCGAAGTGCGAGTCCGTCACAGCATCTCCCGGGAGACTCGGGCTGGGCGCGCGCTCCTCCGATCGCCGGCCTGGGGCCCGCACACCGCTCAGCTGTGAAGACGCGGCCCCTCTCCCCGCCGCGGGCCCAGCCCTACTCCTCCTCTCGAGACGCTGCCGCCTCGGTTCGGACAGCACCGGCGCCACTCGGCGCTTTACCCTGGGCGGACGCCGCGAGTCCCACACACACCCAGACGCGGCGGGAGGGGGCGGAGGGGGCGGGGAGGCCCGGGAGGGAGGGGACGCCGGGAGCAGATCGCGGCCGCTGGGATCGGAGTTCTCGCGAGCGTTCCAGACCCGGGCGCCGGCTCCGCGGGAATTTCAAACTTCCTGTGAAAGGAGGTGGGGGCAAGGGAAGGGAAGTAGCGTTGGGAAGAGAGGCTCAGTTACGTAAAAGAAGGTCTCCCCGCCCACGGAAGGTACTGGGGAGAAAGACTACGATTCCCACGATGCCTTGCGTGTGGGACTGCTGGTGGCTGCGACCCGGCGGGCAGAGTGGCTCTCCGGGGAGCGTCCCCGCTTTATCAGCAGGCCCTTCTTTCAGGCGCCCCAGTGATAATCTTTTCCCCCATTGGCAGCTACACTTGGCCTCCGTGTTTTTCTTTCGGTGTCCGCTTTCAGGTCCAGCGGGACACTAGACTTCTTGTGAAACTCTTTTTGCCCTTCTTGTATTGTTGTTGTTGGTTTTTTTTTTTTCCAAATATCCTAGTGTTTCATGGTCAAAGGTACTCACCCATTCCCCATCCCCATCTAGCCTAATCTTTTTCGTCAAAATTTTACCTGATGTTGAGGTGTAGCTCTGTGTGCTTGGTATGCACAAGACTGGGTTTAATTCCCTGCACAGGAAGAGAGAAAAATAAAGAAAGAAGAAATTACTCCAAATCTATTACCTTTTTGACTATCTTGCTTTGAAACGCATTTCAAACAAATACATGTGCAATGTGTTCGGAAATACTCTGTAGCAAATAGATTATAACGTAGCAGAGTGAAGATACTAGCAGGTTACTCTTCTATCGCTTAGGTCTATCCTTTTCTGTTTCCACTTCCTGTGTGATTTTTGAGAAAAGTTTCAAAAATGTAATTTTCTTTCTTTCTTTTTTCCATAATTTTTATTCTTTTATTGACAGTAACCGCCAAGAAGTACTGTTGTAAGTGTCGCACGGGAGGAGTTCCGTGTGAGAGAAGCTGCTGCCGCAGGTGCTGAAAGAATTTATCAAACAGTCAAGGAATTTAGAAGAGTTAAGAGTGTATTGATACCCTACGGGAAAGCAGCGGATGGGCTGACAGAGGACCGCACTGTCAGGGCGAAAGGGTGAGATTTTTATAAGGGGTTGAGGACATGAAAAGGGCATGGGGTGATCAAAAGAAGCATGAGGAAGGCTTTTTTTTTAAAGTCAGCCTACACTGTTTTTATCTCACAGGAGCACTGATATTAGGTTAATAGCTACACATTAAAGGTGCCGGTTTAACATGGTTCACTACATTGGTTCTCATAAAAAGCCCTTGAAGCTTAAAATAAGGATTTCGTAAAGACCTGAGTTTTCAGCCCAGTTATACTGTTAATGAGCTGTATCACATGAAAATCAAGCAACGTTTCTGGGCTTCCATTATCAGATCTGTAGAGGAGACTGGATTCGATGATTGATCCATTAGACAGACATTTATTAACCTTGTCATAAGATCCATTTCAGTTATAAAATTAAAAACTATCTCATCATACTCCCCCACATTAATTGCCCTTCTGCCTGGTCTTTCAGGTTTTTATTTTTCCTTCCATCATCACTGTCTTGGTTACTTTTTTCTCCTTGCTGGGATAAAATACCTCACATCCAAAATTAAGGAAGGAAAGGTTTATTTAGGTCATAGTTTGTGGAGGTTTCAATCTGTAATCAGCTAGTGCCAAAGAATGGTGGCATGGCACAGGGGCAACACTTTAAGGTGGCAGAAGACAGCAAAAGAAGCAAGAGCAAAAGAGGAGAACAAGCCTCTTTTCCTCTGTTACATTGTAAGCAGTGACCCCCCTCCACACACACACACACACACACACACACACACACACGCCAAGGGTGGGTGTAGCACTCATACCACCTCTGTGCCCTCCTCCTGCACAGGCTGAGAATGTTTACAAAGTAAGGACCCTGGTTCCCTGCTGAGTCCCTTAGTTGAACTTCTCAAGTGGATACAATGTATCAACCATTACAATCACCATAGACAGACTTTTCTATGACAGTCTGTAACTTGAACCAACCCCACCTGCACTATTTGCATACTTGCTGAAAATCATTCCTTTTGCACTGCCTCAAATATGTTCCACCTCCCAGCTTCTCCCCAGTCTAAATCTTAACATCTGCCAATGGCCAACTCAATCCTCTTTTCTCTCCCAGTTCTCCCCTTCAACTTCGGCCCACATGAATTACTAAAAACTTAAACTGAAAATAAGCTGGCTGTGTTATTTCATGCCAGTTTCCCTTTTTTGCTGCTGACACACTCTCCATCCACCCACCATCCCCAACCCAGCTACCCTGGTAGCACAGACTGCATCTTTTGAGGATGCTTTCCTTGTACCTGCTACTTTTTAAATTTTAATTACTTTGTCAACTAAATTTCCAATTTAATTCTTTCAACTTTTGTCCTCTTTCAATCATTCATGCATATGTCAAATTATATTAATCAGTCTCAAGAGATATTAATGAATGTCAAGTGAAAAAAACCTGGGTTTCACAGTCCAAAGAGTTGGGGGAAAGCTAATCAGTACAATTCAACTTGTTATCTGGTTTTGTTTGTTTGTTTGAATTTGGTACTAGGAGGTTGAACCCAAAACTTTTTGCACTGAGATATATCTCCAGCCCTTTCTTATTTTTTATTTTGAGACCATTGCTAAGTTGTTAAATTGTCCTGGCTGGACTTGAACTTGGGATCCTCTCATCTCAGCCTCCCAGAGTGTTGAGATTGCAGGTGTTTACCACCTCGCCCAACTTAAACATTTCTTTCATGCAATACTCCACTGCCTTTAGTATGCTTGCCATTTCCCCAAAGTTGCTCAACCATGGCATCCACTTACACTTAGAGAATATCTTTTTTTAAGAGAAAAAATAATACATAGTTTCAAAAGAAGATAATAGGAAATTGAAAGTCGGTAATATATTGTGTATTATTATCTTCAAAGCAGTTGCTCAGATTACAAGATATAGGCATGCAAAGTTGATCAAGCAATATAAGCACAATCTGTTCTTTTCAAAGCATTAATAGAAATTAGTAGTGTAATTATTTTAGCTAGCTTGTATATATTTTTTTGTTTGTTTTTGTTTTGTTTTCCCTTCCTTCATTTCTCCTTTCCCCCATCCTAGTTGTTCTTTCCTTTTGAGCAGTTTCTTTCCCTTTCACTATATCTATTGTACATTTTGGATCTTATTTACTATTTCAGTTTCTTACAGTAGGGAAACAATACAGTGTTTACACATGCGAGTCTGATTTATTTCACTTATGAGTATGGTCTCTAGTTGCATCCATTTACTTGTAAAAGCCTCATGTTTATCCTTCTTTATAGCTGAGTAGAACTTCTTCATTGTATAGAAAGACCATTTCATTTTTGTCCATTTCTCAGTTGACGGACATTTGGGTTGTTTCCAAGATTTAGCTATTAGAAATTGTGCTGCAATAAACATGGGTGCACATATATTGCTATGGTATGGTGTTTTTAATTCTTCTGGGAAAATACCCAGAAGGGGAATAGCTGGATTGAATGGAACCTCTAACTCCGGCTTTTTGAGGAATCTTCACAGTGATTTCCACAGTGGTTGTATTTCTCCCACCAACAATGAAGAAAGGTTTATTTCTCCCCACAATCCCACCAGCATTTGTTATTGGTTGATTTCTTGATGTTAGCCATTCTTTTTGGATCGAGATGGAATCTCAGTGTTGTTTTAATTTGAATTTTTCAAATGACCAGTGATGTTGAAAATTTTTTCATATATTTATTTGCCTTTGTATTTCTTCATCTAAGAAGGGTGTATTCATCTCAGAGACCCATTTTTGGTTTGGATCTTTGAATTGGGAGGGGCCGATTTTTTTTTAATCTTTTTTTTCTTTCTTTCTTTTTTTTTTTTTTTTGCGGCAGCAGGGATCAAACTCACAACCTCATGCCTGCCAGGCAGACGCTTAAGCCATGGAGCCAAACTTCCAGCCCTAGATTTTGAGACAGGGTCACACTATGTAGCTCAGGCTGGCCTTGCACTTGCATTGTAGCCCAAGCCAGCCTGGAACTCACACTGCTCCTCCTACCTCATTCTCCCAGAGTGCTGGGATTAAAGGCATGTGCCACCATGCCCAGTTTAAAAATTCTTTATATATTCTAGATAGAAGTTCTTTGTCTGAGGGACAGTTGACTAAAATTTTATCCCACTCTGCGCACTTTTTGTTTCACTCTGTTGGTGATTTCTTTTGATGTTCAAGAACTTTTTAATATGATGAGATCCCAGTTGTTGATTCTTTGAAGTACTTCCTGTGCAGTTTGGTTTTTGTTCATGAATCCTCTGCCTATTCCTATGGCTTCAAAGTTTCTATCTACTTTCTTTTCCAGTAGATTTAGTGTTTCTGTTTTAATATTTAGATCCTTGATCCATTTTGACTTTAGTTTAGTGCATGGTGATAGACATGGGGCTAGTTTTAGTCTTTGGCATGTGGAAAGCCAGTTTTTCCAGCACCACTTATTAAAGAGGTTATCTTTATTCCAGTGAACATGTTTGGCCCCTTTGTCAAAGGTAAGGTAATCGAGAGTGTTTGTCATTATGTCTGCATCTTATAATCTGTTCCACTGATCCTCAGGTCTGTTTTTTTGTTTTTTTGCCAGTACCACATTGATTTTCTCACAGTAGCTTTGTAGTATAATTTCAAGTCAGGTATTGTGATGTCTCCTGCCTTGCCTTTGTTGCCCACAATTGTCTTTGCTATTCTAGGTCTTTTCTGTTTCCAAATGAATTTTAAGAATGTTTTCTTTAGATTTGTGAGGTATGCTAATGATATTTTGATCAAGATTGTATTAAATCTGAGTAACAATTTTGGGAATATGGCCATTTTCACAATGTTGGTTCTTCCTACCCATGAGCAAGTTATATCTTTCCATTTTCTGACATCCTCTTCAATCTGTTTTTTTAGAGTACTGTAATTTTCAGTGTATAGTTCTTTTACTTCCTTTGTTAGGTGGATTCCTAAGTATTTCATTTTTTTGGATGTTATTGTGAAGAATGTGGTTTCTCTAATTTCTTTCTCAGTGAATTTGTTGTTTGTGTACAGAAATGCTATTGATTTTTGAGTACTGATTTTGTATCCAGCTATGCTACTGAATTTGTTTATTAATTCTAGAAGTCTTTTGGTGGAGTTTTTGGGGTTTTCTATGTAGAGTATCATGTCTTCTGTAAACAATGATAATTTAACTTCTTCCTTTCCTATCCTTATTCCTTTCATTTCTCTTTTTTCTAATTGGTCTGGCTAATGTCTCCAGAACTATATTGAATAAAAGTGGTGATAGTGGACATCCTTGTCTTGTTCCTGATTTTAGATTGAAAGATTTCAGTTTTTGTCCATTTAGTATAATGTTGGCTGTTGACTTGTCATAGATGACTTTTATTAGATTGAGACCATCTATTCTGATTGGGGAGTGTCTTGCCTCTTTAGTGTTCCACAGAATAGGTTGTAAAAACAGCTTCCTAGTTTTCTTATTGGAAGAACCACAGAGTAGTGAAAAGAATGTGACCGTTTGGAGCCAAATTTTACGCCTTTCACAACTGTAAGCAACATAGTTCTAATCTGATTACTACACTCTCTGAGCTCATTTTCTCAACTAGAAAAAAAAGGCAGTAGCAGTGATAACCGAGTAGTTAAGGCATTGGACTTGAAAGAAGACGCAATGTTACTGCACTTCCTTTGCAGAACTGTCGCAAAGGTCAAGGAAAGGAAGAGCCTAGCTCAGAACCGCATTCTTTTCACCCCTGTATGATCATAAATTACAGTACATTGGTAAAAGTTCTAGAAAATGATAAAAAAAAAATGGAGACCCTCATGCTTCCATTTGGAGTATTTTATTCAAGAGGCAACATTTCCATTCCAATCCAACATCCTGAGAGTGCTGATTTCAGAGAATTTGTAACCTCATTGAAGTGCTATAAATTAGACCTCTGTTTTTTCAAAGAAATAGGGAAATATTATTTTTTTATCAACAACAAAAATAAGAGTGTGTCTCAAATAGAGGTAACTGTGTTCATCCTAATAGCTACGTTTTCATCATTTTTGTAGAGATGATTGACTATAACAATTTCAACCCCTTGTCTCTTCAATTGATAATAAACTCAGTGATGAAGTCATATTTTTCATGCTCCCTACCAACATTTCCAGTAATAGCATTGTAGCTGCATATAAATAAGTACAAGATAATTGTTTAGTGGGCTGGAGGTGTAGCTCAGTGATAGAGCCCTTCCCTGGCAGGCACCAGGCCCTGGGTTCCATCCCCGGTACAGACCATAGGTAGAGGAATAGAGAGATAGATAGATTAGTAAATGAGTAAGTACTTGTCAACTTTATGATTCAAAGCAAAATATACATTGTTAGATTAAAGGGAACCCAGGAAACATGCTAGGCCAAATACCTCATGTATAGATGGAAAAGTGAGTTCTTAAATGATTTGTCACAAATATATTGGGATAGATTTTGTTTTGTTTTTAAAATAGACGCAAAAGGAAAGGCAGAACATTACCTCTAACCTCTTGTGTCTCTGGCTGAGCCTGAAAATTAAACTGACGTAAGAGAGATTAACTAGAGAAAAACATACACATTTGTATGTGTATGAGTTGTAATCAAAAAGTATAATGCATGCATAAATTGTTTTTCTGAGGCATTACAGTAAAAGACACTCTGCCACTAATCCTGCTCAGAGTACTCCCCTTCTCTTCAAAGATACTTAATGCATTGTTCTTGCCACATCTGGAAGCAGTTCCGGAAGTCCTCCTTTGTGAATGTCGTTAGTTGTGCTGTTTTCACTACCGTGATGTCCTGAATCAATTCAAAATGTTTAACTTACGTGGTCATTTTGACCTTGAGGAAGGGCCAGAAGTTACACACAGATGTCGGATCCAGTTAATAAGGTGGATGAGAACACATCATAATGATTTTATGAACCTGCCTTTTGATTGGATTGTTTAGCAGGAAGTTTCAATCACATCTCATAAAGACATTCATGAAAGAGGACACCCAGAACTCTTCAGAGAGTGGCAAGAATAGCAAGATAAGTGTGTTCAAAGGGAGGAAGAGTGTTTGAGGGGATCACTGGCAATGTGTCTTTTATTGTAATAAATTTTTAAAATTTAAATCTTCATCATTTTTTTTATTATACCTCATACTTGAGTCCATATAGGAAAATGAAGACCAAAAAAAGGCGGGGGGGGGGGAACTGGATGATTATATATTAAATTGGACAAACAGTGGTGGGTGTGGAAAAATAGAAATGTATGGAGAAGCTAAAGGAAGATATAAATTATTTTAAGATGATCTGTTTATAAGATTTTTCTCATCTTCAACTGCCTATTTCTGGTGACAAGAACTTTTCTTCTGGCACAGGGAGGATAAGAGTGTCCTTTTTTGTACCTGCAGTTTTGCAAGTGCCTTTATCTCAAAATAATACTTATACCGAAGTGGCATATTTGTGAGTGGTATATTCTGCCACTCTTCAACATTAAATCAAATCTATAGTTTCATTTCTATTTTGTTTTGGTCATTTTTGGTTTGTTTTTGTGATACTAAAGGTTGAACTGTGGGTTTTATGGAAGTGCTGTACCACTGAACTACATCCCCAGTCCTTTTTGAAATTTTATTCTGAGACAAGATCTCACTAAATTACTCAGGCTGACCTTAAACTTGTGATCCTCCTGCTTCAGCATCCCATGGGATTATAGGCCCTTGCCTTCACGCTCACCTCAAGTCTATAGTTTTAAAGTAAGAAAGATAAATATTTCCTGTAATTAAAATATAATCTTACAAATTCAAAAACTTGTTTGCATGAATGACACTCCCCCCAAAAGTCCTAAATTGTTTTTCTTTTTCCAAATGCTGGTATGTATCATTAACATGACATCATAATTAATCTCTTTTAAACTATTCCTCTTCCTACCTTTCCCTTCCTTTTACATCACACTCAAAGTTGCTTTTTAAAAAATGCGTATTTTAACTAAAATAATCTGGTACTGCTTTGAGTCAATGGTATTGTAAGTATTGTTCATGAGTCACAAATCTTTCATTTGCCGGAAACTCCTGCCTCTCAGGAAATCTAGGTATGAAAAGTTGGCCCTGCAGCATTAGGAAGTGATGGAAATGAGAACCACCAATTTGGTGTTCTCTTGAAGGAATAGGTCACCCAGTTTAACAACTGCTGGGTGCCAAGTCTATAACATGGAGTCACAGACTTATTTTGTCTCATGAGGTTATTTTAATCCTATTGAGCGTGTACATTCTGTATTAACTATGGCCTCTGTGTGGTACTTTAAATTTTAAAGGCATTTTAAATTGTTGGTCAACATTGTTTTCTATATGGTTTAAATAATAAACAGGTGGGGGTTGTTTTGTTTTCATTTTGAGGTCCTTTCTATGGTTTTTAAATAACTTCAGTTAGATTTATTTGATCTGATTAGTGGAAAGTACAAGTGATGTGGGTTCAATTTTTTGCCAGGTAATAGTTGTGAAAGCTAAAACAAGATGTTAAGTAGGATGCCCTATGTGGAGAACCAGCAATAGATTATACAGAGTGAAGTTGGATATACCCTACTGCACTCTTCTGAAAATAAGTTTAATTAGATTTCTTTCAGATTAAAAAGTGAGTCAGATTTGTGAGCAGACCACATAATTCCCATGTGCTTAAAATTCTAAATCATTGTTCTCATTTATTCATTTGTTTAATCATTTATTTGATTCTAGGTATTGAAGTCAGGTCCTTGTGTATGGTAAGCATATCCTCTACCACTGAAACACATACCCAACTGAAATATTTATTTTGTGCTCTCCGTGGGCTAAGCATAATTCAAGGCACAGGGATATAAAGCTTAAAAAGACCAATTTCTATGTCCCTTAGCAATGCAGTCAATTAAATGAAAAAACTTCTGTTTGAAGTATTTTTATAAAGGAGCCTTTTAAATCAAAGAGAGCTACCACTGATAATTACAGTTAACACTTG
>RJWM01039614.1:0-15987 GCA_004363535.1 Dasyprocta punctata
AAGGGCCAGGATCTGCAGGTCCCTACAACTCCTGCCAACCTGGCCCCATTCCCTGTCTCCCTGAACGCCCTGTCCCATAGAGGGAGCTGGTTCCCCTGGGTGCCTGTGTCTCCTGTCATTTTACCACTGCTGGTTTATGCTGCGTTTCCAGCCTCACCAACTTTCTCCAGCCTGCTGTGGATGAGAGCAGAACCTCTGTTTCTCCTCTCTGGAGCAAGCATGCCCTCTGAGGCTTTCCAAGTGTTTAAAAAGAAGCCTAAGAAGTTAGAGGGAGACTGTGGTGGGGAGGTACAGAGGTCTTCCGTCTTTTTTCTCAGGTCCCTGGCACTGCTGGATGCTGGTGACACAGCACCGAACAAGGTGACTGTGGTGCAAGTGAGGGCACGTGTCCGGAAGGGCCACTTAAATCTCAAGGGGTGTGGCTTTCCTTCTGGGGGTGATTCGAAGGCGTTGTAGGGTCTGTGTAGGATGCAGAGCAAAGGAATAGTTTTATTATGATATGTCTTGATGCGGAGTTTTAAATACTAGTTGAGATTTTATCTACTTCATGTAGATGAGAATTGATGCCTTTCTTAAGTTTTGAGAAATTCTCAACTATGTCTGTTTCCTTCATTCTGCTTATTTTTCTCTTTTTAGAGCCCTTACTAGTCATTGGGCCTTCTTATATTCTCTTCTGTGAATATAATAAAACATTTAAGGGTAAATGTTTTCAAGTTTTCTATTGCTTTATTTCTCTGTACCACATTCTTTTTTTTAAAGACAAAGATAAGTTTATTATAAAAGTATAGCAGATATGAACATAGTCAAATAATCTATTACCGCACAGCAAGGCAGGGAACAGCACCAAAGATGAAGGGGAATCCTCTGGGGAAGGGTCCTGCATGCGAGGGTGCCTTCAGCAGGCCAGAGAAAATGCTGCGTCACACCCAGTTTCTCAGTTCCTTAAGGACAGCGTTCAGATAAAAAGGACTTGGTGCCTACAGGCCCGCATGGCTGGAAGGGGCATTCCCAGGTTTGGCCAGACTCTGGAAGCCATCAGTGTTTCCTGTGTTAACAGGTGTTTCTGTGCACCCCTTTTCCAGGGAGCCAAGCTCTCTGCAGAAAGACACACAGCCAAGCTGCTTCACTGAACACAAACCTTCCAGATGACGCTCATCACTTTAATCCTTTACTTGGCAATTTGAGACTGGCTTGGGCTACATATTGAGACCCTGTCTCAAAACAAAACAAAACAAAACACCGTTACCACAACAACAAAATGGTGTTTGGGGGTAGGCAGCAGTCACAGGGCAGAACTGGTAACTGAGCAACCAGTCAGGTTCTTGATTACTTTACAAAACCTGCTTTTGAATTACTTGTCTTTTCTGTTCTTTTTCTGCTAAACAATCCATTGTTTTTTTTTTTTTTATTTCAATGAGTATAATGTTCCCTTTCTCAAAGTTCTGTTTGGTTCATTTCCAATTTCACCTATAGACTTTTCATATTTTCATATATTTTTAATGCTTATTTTAAAAATTTTCTTTTAATAGCTTTTATGTGGGCATTTCATTTGAAGTTTTTGATATCTAATACTTCTGGGTGTCTGATTTGCTGTCTCTTCTTCACAGTAGATCACTTGTGGGTTTTTTAATTTTTAATTTCTTTATTGTAGGAATATTTTAAGGGGGCTGATTTAATCAGACTTTGTGCAGCCTAACCTGAGGGTGTATTGTTAGTGAACAGTCTTCAGTTTGTCTCTGCTAGGCACCCCAGAAGTATTACTGACTCAAAACTACTATGTATTTTTTATATTTTACGTGCTGTCTCTTTATTTTTTAAATTTAATTCAATTTTACTTTATTAGTCCATGTTTGCAGTACGTACTGTTTACATTCCTTGGGTGGAGTTGGTGCGTGTACGTAACACATCTGTGTTTTCTATCCCCTTCACTCCTCTCCTTTCACCTTCCCTCTATCTTGATCCCCTTCCCATTTGGGAAGGATATGTATCCCTACTTCCTAGTATCTGTCTTTCATTTTATTCTGTATTTATAATTTGGGTTTCTCATGTAAGAGAAAACATATGATATTTAAGTTTGTGTGTCTGATTTATTTCACTTAACATGATGGTCTCGGCGCGTCCATTTTCCTATAGATGACTCAAGTTTGTTTTCCTTTAAGGTGGACTCATACTCCATTGTGTGTAAGTACCACGTTTGCTTTATGCATTTACCTGTTGATGGACACGTAGGCTGCTTCCAAGATTTAGCTATTATGTGTTGTGCTGCTGTAGACATGAATGTGTATGTATCACTGTAATATGATGTCTTTAACTCTTCCACGCAGATACTAAGAGGAGCATAGCTGGATCAAAAGGAATTTCTAGTTTTATTGTTTTGAGGGATCTCCATACTGATTTCCACGGTGCTTGTACTAGTTTACATTCCCACCAACAACGTAGAAAGATTCCCCACCACCTTGCCAGTGTTTATTACTATTATATTTGATTTCTTGATGGTGGCCATTCTTTCTCGAATAAGGTAGAATCTCAGTGTTTTAAGCACATTTCTCTAATGGCCAGTGATGTTCAGTGTGTCTTCATGTATTCACCATTTTATTTCTTTTCTTTCTTTCTTTCTTTTTTTTTTTGTGGCACTGGGGATTGAACTCACAACCTCGCACCTGTCAGACAGGCACTTAAGTCACTGAGCCAAACTCCTGGCCCTGGTTTTTTGAGGCAGGGTCGCACTGTGTAGCTGAGGCCAGCCTTGCACTCGCGTTGTAGCCCAAGCTGGGCTCGAACTCACAATGCTCCTCCTACCTCAGCCTCCCGAGTGCTGGGATTAAAGGCATGCGCCACCACGCCCGGCTTCACCATTTTATTTCTGTGAAGTGTCTGCTCATTTTGCTTGCTCATTTTTTGATTGGGGGTCAATATTTTGAGTTCTTTGTATGTTCGACTTATTAGTCCTTTATCTGAGGCTATCTGGAAAAACTTTTTCCCAGTCTGTAGGTTGTCTTTTCACTTTGTTGATGGTTTCCTTTGCTGTACAGCAGATTTTTAATTTAATATGATCCCATTTGTTGATTTTTGGGATTATTTCCTGTGCAGTTGTTCAGAAAGTCCTTGTCAATGCCTATAACTTCAAGAGTTCTGTCTTCCAACAGGTTAAATGTTTTTGGTTTAACATTGAGTTCTTTGATCCATTTTGATTTTAGTTTAGTACATACTGAGATATGGGTCTAGATTCAGTCTTCTGCACATGGACAGTCAGCTTTCCTAACACCATTTATTAGAAAGACTGTCTTCCCTCCAGGTTGTGTTTTTGGTCTCTTTGTCAAAGGGCAAATAGTTGAATGCACTTGGGGTGTTTCTGCATCTTTGATCCGATTGTCTGTTTTCATGTTAGTATCATGCTGTTTTTATCATAGTAGCTTTGTAATATAACTTTAGGTCCAGAATAACGATGCCTCTGGATTAGCTTCCCCCCTCCCCCGACTCAGGATTGCTTTTTGCCATTCTGGGTATGTTTTATGACATATGCTATCTAATAGTCTTAGATAGCTTTGTCACAGGAAGAATTTCAGATGATCTATTGAGCCATATTACCAGTAACATATCCCATATATACAATTTAAAAAAGACTCTGCCCACTAGGAATGACTGTACTTTGTACAGTTGGAGAACTAACTCCTCATTCCAAAAGGGGGAGGAAGTGTGAAACGGGTTGGGGGGATGGTGGGTGGGAGGGCGTGGCACACAGGGGAGCTGTGAGGGGGCGTCCTCTTCTCCGATGACCTCGTCCACATTGGTCCCTTGCTACTCAGCTGTGGTCCTTGGGCCGCCACCTGCACTATCATCGGGCAGAGTTTGCTGGAAATGCAGTGTCAGGTCCCGTGCTGGACTTACTGACTGAGAATCTGCATTTTAGCCAAATCCCCAGATGATTTGTATGTATATAAAATTTGAAAAGCACTGACTTAGTCTATTTCTGATGTAACTGCCATCCATAGGACGATTACTTCTTTGGAGTTAATGACCTTCTTTCACTCTGTCATCATTTGTGGTTTAGTTTATTTATTTATTTATTTATTTATTTTTGGTACTGGGGATTGAACTCACAACCTTGCGCCCGCCAGGCAGGTGTTTACACCACTGAACTAAATCCCCAGCCCTCTTATGTATTGTGTCTCCTAGTTAATTTTTAAGGTTTTTAAAGCACTTCCCTGAAATGGTTTTGTATGAAGTTTTGGGGGGAAGTTTCTTACTGGTGATGTAATACATTGAGGAAATGTTAATGTGACATATTGTCATATTGAATATGACAGCAAAGCATTACATAGCTTGCAGAGCAGAGCCCTTATGAAATGAATTCTCAGGGCATTGGCTTTCTGCTCAGCTCTAGAGGGTGGAGAACTGAGAAGAGGAGAAACATGTTGTAATTCAGTACAGACAGACCAGTTTCACTGGGGTATTTTCTGCAGAAAATACCTAGCATCCAAATTTTCAAGTATCCTTGATTGTTGCTATGATAATTGGACTTAGTAGGATAGTGCCAAAATAGGGGAAAGTATCTTTTTAAAGCAGATTCAAAAATAAAATAAACTGGAGAGTTCCCTAGAGATCATATAAGTTGTCTTGATGGCTTCACCTGCTAGAATTCTTGTGTAGTTCAGCGAGCAGATAATTTACCAGGATGTCTGTGACACGTGGGGCTGGGGTGATACCTAGACTGAAACCCCCCGTGGGCAGACACCGTATACCTTTCCGTTCATTGCTGTGTCTGTCGCTCTTGGTGGCTGGTACGTGCTTGATACTCAGTGCATTTGTTTTTTTGACTGAGAGAATTAACCTTCAGTGGACAAACAAATGAATAAATTAAGTGTTGAATTAGTTGTTAGCCTGAAAGACCTTAAAATGTATTTTTCTATGAGTACTTGATAGGTACATTGTTAGATATTTACAATTAGAATAAAAAGGGCTCTGTATGTCCGCCAGTTGGGTGTGAGCTGAATAAACAATGGCGTGCCACGAAGCAGTGAGGGAATGAAGGAGAGTTTTCATGTGTGCGGATACGACTGCATAGTGACATACAGATCCATAAAGGAGAAAGAAATCCTTAACACTGAAATGAACAGAAATAAATAACTAGTGTGTTTCTGGTTGGTCGCACAACCACACAGAGAAAAGATTTACTGTTTCAAAGGTTCGAACACAATAATGTATATTTTTTTATTTTAAAGAGAAAAAACAAGGGCCAGGAGTTTCGCTCGGTGACTTAAGCGCCTGTCTGACAGGCGCGAGGTTGTGAGTTCAATCCCCGGTGCCGCAAAAAAAAAAAAAGAGAGAGAAAAAACAATACAAACAATGATAGAGAATTTCAAAACAAGATAATAGAAGATTAACAATGATTAGTATATTGTGTGTTGTTATCTTCAAAGTAGTTGCTCAGATTCCAAGATATAGGCATGAAAAATTGATCAAACAACATAAGCACAAACTATTCTTTTCAGTGAACTAAGAGAAATTAGTAGTATAATTATTTTAGTTATCATATATATATATATATATATATATATAATTTTCCCTTTATTCTTTTCTCCTTTCCACCATCCCATTTTTTCCTTTTGAGTGGTTTCTTTCCTTTTCACAATACCTATTACACATTTTGGATCTTATTTACTCTTTCAATTTTTTATACTAAGGAGACAATATGATTTCACACATGTGAGTCTGATTTATTTCACTTATGACTGTGGTCTCAAGTTGCATCCATTTACCTATAAAAGAGAGTTTATCTTTCTTTATAGCTGAGTAGTACTCCATTGTATACCATGTCTTTTTTATCCATTCCTTGGTTGATGGGCGTTTGGGTTGTTTTCAAGACTTAGCTATTATAAATTGTGCTGCTATAAACATGGGTGCACATATATCACTGTGGTATAATGTTTTTATTTCTGGGAAGATACCCAGAAGGGGAATAGCTAGGTCAAATGGGGCAGAACTAGGAAATGACATGGTTTTTGAGGAATCTCCACACTGATTTCCACAGTGGTTGTACCAGTCTACACTCCCACCAACAGTGGAGAAGCGTTCTTTTATTCCCCCAGCATTTGTTATTGGTTGATTTCTTGATGACAGGCATTCTTTCTGGGGTGAGATGAAATCTCAGTTTTGTTTTTAATTTGCATTTCTCGAAAGACCAGTGATGTTAAACATTTTTTCATTCATTTATTTGCCATTTATATTTCTTTGAGAAGTGCATATTCATCTCAGATGCCCATTTTTGGGTTGGGTCTTTGAATTTGGGGGGGCCTGATTTTTTTTCAGTTCTTTATATCAAACACAGTATTTTGAGTCTACATCCTTAGAAGGAGATATATCCTGAGGACAAAAAAACAAAACAACAACAACTACAAAAGACTATTCATTAGTGATAAAAATATTATTATCTTAAAATTAAAACAATAAAATACCACATATGCCTAATAAAATAGGTAATTTATGTTAGTATCACTTGAAACTATGATTTTCAACCTAAAAGCAACAAAGTATTGTACAAGAAAGAAAGTCCCAATCAGATCACTGGAATATCACAGTGGAACTGGAAATACAGTTCTGCTTTCCACACTCAGAAGGTGCTGCCTAAGCATCCGTGTCCCCAGAGGAGTCCAAGCCTGCTTTGGAGGAAGGGCCGATCCCAGCCCCTAGGCAGGGCATGGGGAGCCTGGGCCATCTGGTGCCAGAAAGCACGGAGGCCCCCAGAAACGCAAACGATGGATTTAATTACACTGAATGTGTCAACATGCTTCAGTTCATGAAAACGCGTTAAGACAGCTGCTCATTGCAGGAGGCTACCAGCTCGTCCACCCATTACTCTGAAGGGAAGGAAATATTTATCCTGACGATATTTTCCTGTATGAACCGGATTCCCAATAACCAAAGAGTTGACTGAAGAGAAGTTCTGTCAACATTTCTTTTGAGACACAATTTGCATAACATACCCTCCATCCATTTAGCTGTTTTTTGTTGCAGTCGTGAAGTTGCGCAAACACCAGCACAGCCCACGCCTGGAGTATTTTCTTTATCCCTCGCAGCCGCCCTGGGGCGGTTAGCAGGCCCCACTCTCCTCCATCTCCCAAGCCCAGGAGCCCACTGAGCTCTTTTGTGTCTCTATCCATTTGCCGATTCCGAACATTTTATATAAATGGAGAAGAACAATGTGTGATCCGTTGTGACTGACTTCTTTCACCTCGCGCAGTATTTTCAAGGTCCATCTGCAGTACAGCATGTATCAGCGCTTCATTCCTTTTTGTTGGGGAAAGTGGGAAAGTTCCTTCTTAAAGAATTCTAGCTAATAAACACAGAAGAACTGATTCAAAAGAACTACTTTACAGGCCCAATACAACAGAATCGTGATGTTTAAAATCATTGGGTGTTTGCAACCATTAGGTAGAAGGGAAAGGTTGGTGGGTCAGTATAAAACGGATGAATTAACCCAGGCTAGATGGCGCATATCTAGATTCCAACATCCTGGGAGGTTGAGGCAGGAGGATTGCAAGTCTGAACCCTGCCTAGGCAGTTTAGTGACTTAGTGAGACTCTGTCTCAAAAACAAAAACAAAAACAAAAAACAAAGAATGAGACCAAGAACTCCTGAACACACTGATCAAGCTTAAAGACCATAAAGCACTATAAATCAGACTCCTGCATATTGTATGCTTTTTTTCCTGAAAAAAAAAATGAAATGTCATATTTTCCTGAATCTAATTAAGCCACTAACTTCCTCTTTATAAAAGTCTGACCACTAGAGGAACAAGTCACATGGCCACCACAGACATCCAGAATGCATGACTCTGTATCGGACCCATGATAGTGTGACCCAGTGCAACCGACCCAGTTGCTTTAGCAAATAGCTGGCATAAAACAGGAGAGGGCAGGGCACTGCTCAGATGAGGAATATCACGACTCTGGGTTCTGATGGAAAGAAACCAACAGGGAGAAGGTATTTTTGAGGCAGGTAGGAGTATTTGATTATGATTGGATTTCAGCTGAGGTTAAGAAATTACTGTGATTTTGTTAAGTGTGATAATGACATTGTGATTACCTTTTAAAGAATGTCCTTATCAGTTGAAGAGGCACTGAAGTCTTTAGAGGGGAAATGATGGCTATGTGGGGTTTTACTGCAAAATACACACCAGCCGGGGAGGGGGTTGGCTAAACAGGATGGGCCAGGAGTCGGTGACTGTTGAAACTGAATGACAGCTTGAGAAGAGTTTCGTGTATTTTTCTCCCTTTAATGAATGCTTGAAATTTTCCATAATAATTAAAAAAGAATCCTAGATTCTTAGTCAAGAAGCAATTTCATCTAGAAACATAATTTGTTAGAAATATGTGCTTTTCTGAGACAAAGACTCAGAACTGCTGGTTCTTTCTTACATGCTTGAGATTTATTTTGGTCTTTTTGACTCTGACGAGTTCTGGGTCTTTCTGTTGAAGATAAAGGGCAAATTTTTTAAAAAAAATGTTGGCAATGGAAATGCCAGGCATTGAGGACTACGGTTAAATGTGAAATACGGCTGGGTGTGGTGGCACACGCTGTCGTCCCACGACTCAGGAGGCTGAGGCAGGAGGATCACAAGTTCAAGGCCAGCGTGGGCTATGAAGTGAGTTCAAAGCCAGCCTGAACTACATAGTGAGGCTCTGTCTTAAAAAAAAAAAGAAAGAAAGAAAGAAAGAGGAAGAAAGAGAGAAAGAAAGAAAGAGAAAGAAAGAAAAAAGGGAAAGAATGTAATATGCATGACCACCTAGAGGTAATGATCCTGAAGGCTTTTTTTTTCATGAAAATTCCTGCAAATCCATATTGTCTTTTTCCAGCTTTCTTGAGAGACAGGACATCACCATGGTTAGGAGTGTGGAATCAGAATGATATTCACCTCTCAACTCTGTCACAGAGGAGCTGAGCTGACGGAGGATGTGGTTACTCAAGCTCTCAGAACTTCAGTTTCTTCAGCTGTGAAATGGAAGTCATTGCAGCATCTTCTCCCTAGACTTGTGGTGTGGATCAGAGGAGTGTATTTCCCATGTGATGCGAAGGGTGGAGTTCAAATTATCATTGTGCAGATGTCTTCGGGAACCTTGCCCTATGTGTGTGTGTGTGTGTGTGTGTGTGTGTATGTACACGTGTGAAAACCGAAACCCCTGCACCCGACCACAGGAGGACAGATGCCTTTTGTCTGCCTTTCCAGCTCCATCTCACATGAGATACATCACCTTCAGTTTCAGCACCAGGACTCACTTCTCTGCAGTGAGTTAATTTGTACCAAATTCCTGTATTTTGGGAGTTGACTACTAAAAGTGTGACTCCAAACCTTTGTCTCATTTCTCTTGGGACCTGCGCTATGAAATTCCACTTTATCCCAGAAAGAATGGCCATCGTCAAGAAAGTAAATAATATCCCAGTGCTTGGGAGGCTGAGGCAGGAGGATCATTGTAAGTTCAAGGCCAGCCTAGGCTAAAAAGTGAGTTCAAGACCAGCCTGAACTACATAATGAAACCCTGTCTCAAAAAAGACCAAAAAAAAAAAAAAAGTTAAACAATAGCAAATGTTGGAAGCATGAATCAGATTGGGGGTGGGTCTCAAAAGAGTGCTAGCCTGTGACTCTGCTGTATTTCGTTGAACATTATGGTCTCAAGGTGCATTCATTTCCCTGCAAATGCCTCAAGTTTATACTTTATGGGAGAGTAGTACTCTATTGTGTGTAAGAACCATGTTTTCTTTTTTAAAAAAATTTATTTTAAAGATAGTAAAATCCAACAAAACATAACAGAACAAAGTCAATCAAAACAAAGCAGTAGAACTGGTACAGAACTTCAAAGCAAGATACTAGGAAAACAATAGCTACTATAGTATATCTTGTTATCTTCACAGTAGTTGACCATTCCATCAGGTATAGTAAAATCAAACCAAAAACAATAAAACCTATCAAACAGAATATGAAATAAAGCCAAAAAAATTAATTAGAATAAAGCAAAACAGTGAGAACAATATTGGGCCTCAAAGACAGCACAGAAGGGAATCCCCCGTATTTGCTACATTGCATACTGTCGTCCTCCCAAGAGATGCTCAGACTGCCGGCCCCAGGCCTGCAAAATCAACCAAACAATACAAGCACTTAGTTGCTATATGTACCTTAGTTGCTATCAAGTTAGCCAGTCCTCCGAACCAGCAGGCTGCTTACTCGGGGGAGGGGGTGTCCTCGATTCTCAGCCTGCACTCCAGTGGACACACGGGAGGCACAGCTCTTTCTCTTCCTGGAGTCCACTCCGCTTGTGCCACTCACCAGGAAGGCAGGGTACTTGTCTCAAGAAGCGCGTTTTCTTGATCCATTCATCTGTGGATGGACATATAGGCTACTTGAAAGACTTAGCTGTTATGAGTTGTGCTGCTGTCAGCACGGATATGCATGTATCGCCGTGACACGATGCCTTTAACTGTTTTGGGAAGATACCTAGATGGAGAATAGCCAGGATAAATGGAATTTCTAGTTTTAGTTTTTTTTTTTTTTTTTTTGAGGAATCTCCACACTGTTTTCCATAGTGGCTGTACTAATTTACATTCCCACCAACAGTGGAAGGATTTCCTCACTTCTGCAACCTTTCCAACATTTGCTATTATTTAATTTTTTTGGGGGGGGGTCTTTTTTGAGGCAGGGTTTCATTATGTAGTTCAGGCTGGTCTTGAACTCACTTTTTAACCTAGGCTGGCCTGGAACTTAAAATGATCCTCCTACCTCAGCCTCCCAAGCGCTGGGATATTATTTACTTTCTTCATGATGACCATTCTTTTTGGGATAAGGTGGAATCTCATAGCGCATGGGTTCTCTTCTAGGAGAAATCCAGGGTATAGGAGGGAGCAAAATAAAAGACAGATGACAGGAACTAGGGCGGTAGATGCTGCTCAAATGCGAAAGGAATGGGGCGATGGAGGGAGGAGGAGATTAAAAAAAGGCATGAAGATGCGTCCTGTACCTGCACCAGCTCCACACGAGGGTTGTAAACATTATGTGCTCCAAACACGTACGAATTAAACAGAGTGACGGCTAGTTAAAAAAATAGAGCGCGCTCTCCCCTACCCCACGTTCTTGTGCGCGCCCTCCCGGCCAGGAAAGCGTCAATGCCAGTTGTGCAGCATTCCCCAGAGAGAGCAGAGGAGAAGCCGCGAGGGACCGCGCTCCGAGTCCCGCGGAGTCCCGGGTGCGAGGCACGGGGCAGGCCTCACAGCAAACCGCACACGGAGCCCATCAGTCCGGGGCGAGGGGCGAGGTCTGCGGGGTGGCCGCGTGTCTGCTCCAGCCCCGCCCAGACGTTCGTTCTCTGTCCGCGCCTCGCGATCGGGTAGCCCTGTGTTACGCGGGAGTGTTGGGCTGCTGGAAGGTGGTGTGGGTGGGTGAGGAACTGAATTTTAAATTTTATTTGATTTTAATGACTTCACACTTGAGTCAAATGGGGAAAGTGGCCGCTGTATTGCACAACCTCAGACAGCCCTGGAAATATCCTGGGAAGGCTGGAAGGGGGCCCTTCGGGCCAGAGGTTTGGGTTCCGTCTCTAAGAAAGAGCTGTGAGACTCTGGCACCCACTGTGTGTAGATTTATTATGCTTCTTGGCCCCCCTGCTGGTTAGTTTCCTGATCTGTGAAACACGGACAGAGGGAGGACTGGATTAAATTCTTCTCACTGCTAAATTCTTGACTCCATTGTGATTTGTCTTGTGTTTATATATTATATTATTTTCTTATGCCCACTGTACCAGATACCGCAAAGGTTCTTGGCCAAAACAAAAAACAAAACAAAGCAGACCTTTATTCTCTTTTTAGTTCTGGAGACCAGAGGTCTGAGAAGGGATTCATTGGACTGAAACCACAGTGCCGGCTGGGCTGTACTTCCACGAGAGGCTCCAGAGAAGGGCCCATCCCTCGCCTGCTGCCCTGACAGGTAGTCGTGATCAACAGCTTCTGATGGCTGCTGTTGTCCTTGGCTTGTGGCGCATCACTGTGACCCCGGCCTCTGCGGCCACATGGCATTCTCCTTTTCTGTGGTTGATCTCCCTCTGCCTCTCTCTTGTAAGGTCACTTGTAATGGCACTTAGGGCCCTCCAGGTGACCCAGGATAATCTCCCCTGCTCAGGATCTTTAATTTAGTTGTACCCTCAGAGATCCATTTTCCACATCAGGTAACACATCCGGGTTCCCGGGGTGAGTACCTGATAGCTCCGGGACTTGTTAGTCAGCCCACTATACCTACATGGTAAAACTCATTAGCAGTGGATTTCCTTTGGGTCAAACACTGTGGCCAGGCCTTTGGCTGTGTGGCGCTTGCTGCCTGCCCACCAGATTTCCAAAGGAGGATTTTCTCAGCATTCTGAATGAAGATCTGAGTTTGATAAACCAAACAAAACCTGAAAAAGTGAAACCACTTCCTGCCCTGCTCCTACCTCGAAGTACCTTGATTTACCTCTCTAGTGTCACATCATCTTTACTAAAAGGGTAACTCATCAGTGCTTGGACTGTGTCCCCAAGGTGTGCGGAAGGGAACCTCAGCAGGGATTGGTGTCAGGAAAACCCAGATGGCACTGTCTCTGCGTGAGAGGCGGGGACATGTGCGGGGCGGGCTGGGTCCCGGCCTGCAGCTCAGCCCACACCCCTGGAAGCCAGGCAGGCCCGAGGCCGACGCAGCCCGGGAACAGCTCGTCACTCTGAGGCGGACGTTTGGTGTTGTGTTTCCCTGCTGTTTAATCAAATCTAAGAGCGATGGTTGGGAAGTGGGTTTTGTAAATAGTCCTCTGAAACACATTCTCAACAGAAAACAGATGCCAAGTGTTTTTATTAGTGTCAGTATTTGAAGCTATTGGAATACAACATGAACCTGTTCCTTGGTCAAGCAAAACACCTGCAAAGACCTGGGCTCCAGGGAGGGCACGGCGTTTGGGGCAGGGTGGGGTGTGTTTTTATAAAGTTTGAATGGGAAGAAGTTGGCTGGAAAACCTTCATTTTTGAAAAATAATTAAAGAAACAAAGTCTAAAAATGAAATATTTATCACCAGAGGGATATAGAAGCACAATTATAGTTTAAAGCGTGAGTCACAACACTGCCTTGTTCAACCAGGGAACAGAACGACTTCGAGGCGGAATACAATGACTTCATTTGTGTCTCTAAGAACACGGCGTCCTCCAGGTCCGCTTGTGTCCCTGAGTTAACCGGCAGAGCCAGAGCGTCCCTGCTGTTCCCCAGGGTGCCCAGCGGCTGCAGGACCGCGGGTTTGTCTGGGGCTGCTTTTCAGAGAATTAATAATGACGATGACAATAAAGGTTCACTCAGCCCCGAGCAGGGTATTCTGTGCTTTCTTTGCGGTGTCTCATTTAATCCTCCTGTTACCCTTTAGGGTCGATGCCATTATCCTCATTCTACAGATGGGAAGCCGAGACTTGGAGAAGTCTGATCACTCAAAGCCACTCGGTTGCTAGGAGCTGGACCCACGTGTAGCCACAGTGCCCTGCGCCGGAGACCCCAGCTCCTGGTCACTTGTCCTCCCCTCCTGTCAGAGGGGCGTGCGACCGACTCCTGCACCCTCCTGGAAGCCCCGGTCACCAGGCACCCTGGCAGATTCCGCAGTGCCGTGTTCAGCGTGGTCACTGCCCGCAGAGGGGCTGGGGCACACGGGTCTGGGCTGCCTGGCAGTGTATGAGCGTGCACGTGCTTCGCAACCCCCCTGCTCCTCCCCGCGAGACGAGACAGCGTCCCATAGCTTCCCAGGGAGAGAGGACAGAATCGTCTCCCCTCAAGGACAGAAACGTCCCTGCTCTCCCCCGCAGGAGGCCTTCCCCCTCCAGCTTCCTAGTCTGCTTCCTCCCGCTGCGTGGACGTCTGGTTTCCAGCGGGCTTGAGGCAGGCGCTTGCCTTTCCAGCCGGTGCCCAGTGCCTGGCGTCTGTGTCCGCCTGCACAATTCCTCCGCAGCGGGGTGGACCGGGCCGGCTCTGCTGCTGGGGCCACGCCGAGGCACACCGTCGGCCTCCCCCGGCCACCCGGGGGAAAGCGTGTCCGAGCAGGCCCACCGCTGTCCTTTCAGGCCAGGCGGGTGCCATCCTGCATGCTGGAGGCGGCTCAGCGTCCCCGGCCCTGCCCAGCTAAGATGCCAGCGGGGAGGCCACAGCAGACATCACCACACCTTTCCCGATGCCTCCTGGTGGCACTGTGGGCCCTGACTGAGAACCACGGCGCAAGAAGTTGGGACGGAGTCCCCGCTGGCTCTGTCCTCGGTGAGGTGCTCTCTGGCCCTTTTTCCCAGAGTCTGGCACGCGCTTCCGATGAGAAGGAGGAGGAATCTCAAAACAGCAGGGAGAAAGCAAATCTGTGCATCTGGGTGCTGTGCTGAGACGCTGGTGTGTTTATTTTTATTTTTTCTTTTATTTTAAAAGGAATAAAACCTAACAAAATAGAGCAGAATAAAGCCAATCAAAACAAAACAGTGAAAGTGGTACAGAACTTCAAAACAGGGTCATAGGAAATCAACAATGGCTACCATAATATATCTTGTTATCTTCACACGTGAAATCAAACAAAACAGAATAAAACCGATCAAAACAGAACATTAAATAAAACAAAAACAATAAATCAGAACAAAACAAAACAGTGAAAGTAATATTGGATTTCAAAAACAAGACAGGGAAATTCCCCATAGTTGCCATATTGCATACCATTATCCTTCTAATAGACGCGCAGACTGCAGGCCTTAGTGCTGCAAAGTCGGTCAAACAGTACAAGCATTTAGTTGTTTTTGTGCCTCAGCTGCTATCAACTCAGCCTGTCCTCCGAACCCCACAGCTGCTTATGGGGAGAAGGGGGCCTTCTTGATTCTCAGTCTGCATGCCGGTCGGCTCACGGGGAAGGGCGAACTGGCTTCTCTCTCCCTGGGCCCCCAATGGTCTGCCAGGTTGGTGTGTTTAGGTGCTTCCCATGGGCCCACTTCCCTTCCTTTCTCTTTTCTTCTCCTTATCCAGCTTGCAGCACCTTTTCCTGTCCCCAAAGCTCCATCAAAGGGTAAACTGATACGCCTGACTAACAGACAGCCTGAGGGGGAGGAGGAGCCTGAGCAGGAGGGGGAGTGGACGGAACGGCCCAGGCACCCCGGGAGCCCCGGGGGGGGGGGGAAGGAGCCTCCTCCGTAGGCCATAGGCTCTTACCTGCTCTTCAGCCTCTCTCTCTCTCTCCCTTTCTCTCCTCTCTCTCTCCTTCTCTTTCTCTTCCTCTCTCTCCTCTCTCTCTCCTTCTCTTTCTCTTCCTCTCTCTCTCTCTCTCTCTCTCTCTCTCTCTCTCTCTGTGTCTCGCTGTGTCTCTCTGTGTTTGCTTCAGTTTCTGTTGAGATTTTCCCAGCAAAAGGCTGGGTTGTACCTTCTGCCTTAGTCACTTTCTCACTGCTCAGAAACCATAACTGGCACCCACAAGTTAAAGGTGGAGAGGTTGATTTTGGCTCATGTTTCAGTCCACAACCAGCCAGCTCCAAAACACCAATGTCATGGCAGAAGGTGAGGTGGCAGAAAGCTGCTCAGGCCATGGTGTCCAGGAAGTAGAGGGGAACGGGAGCTGATGGGGTGGGAGGCACGGTGTAAACCCTCCCATGTTGCTCACAGTGACCCACCTCTTCCAACCAGACCATCCCCCTCGACAGTAAGTCAGCCAGAAACCCCCATGATTCAGTCACCTTCCAAACCTGCCTCTAAGTGCCTGGGGCCTTTGGGGACATTCTCCATCTAGACCGTAATACCTTCCCTGGCTTCTCCTCTTGTGGTACTGACTGAGGGTTGAATCCTTGCTACACTACCACCGAGCTACATTCCCAGCCCTTTTATGATTTTATTTTGAGACAGGGTCTCACTAACATGCCCAGGGTGTCCTTGACCTTAGACATAACAAGGAAGAGGCTGGGACTCTGCCCTCTAAGAACATGTGACAG
>RJWM01039615.1:0-16015 GCA_004363535.1 Dasyprocta punctata
GGTTGTAGGTGGCGTCGGCACAGGTCGTGAGCTGCAGGTCCACACAGGTAGCTGGGGCAGGCAGGGTTCACAGGTCACACAGTGGCCCTTGCCCAAGTGGACCCATCTGGTGAGAGGATCGCAGGGCCTCTAACTTCACCCATGGACTGTGTCTGATGGGAGACAGCGGGACTAGGAGGTGGGCCTAACTGAAGGGGGCGAGTCGTGGGCATGACCTTGGGGCTATAGCTTGCTCCCATCCCTTCTTCTCCGTCCCATCCTGGTCACCATACTGTGGCCAGCTGTCCTCTCCCACACTCTCCCACCAGGATGCTCCTCCCTCATCTCAGGCCTAAGCACAGGGCCAGCTGACCACGGACTAAACCTCTGACACCATGAACCAGAATCAACCTTCTTCCTCTAAGTTGTTTTTCTTAAGTGTTCTGCCACAGCAACAGAAAGCTGATGGCACAGTTCCTAGGACTGGCTGTGAAAATCCCGAAGCAGGGCGATCCCCACAGACAGACCCAGCCCGGCCCGGCCTCTGTCCCCAGGGAAGGGCAGGCCCCGCTCCAGTCTGGGCTCGGGCCTCCGGGAGAGGTTAGTAAGCACAGCTGTGTGTCACAAGACACTTAAAGCACAGGCAGAGACAGGCAGTGTCCTCTGCAGTGGGACTTCCTGTGCTCATCCTTACCGGGGTTACCCCTCACCCCAGGCCCCGCCCCGGCCCCGGCCCCGGCCCGTCTCCTCAGCACCGGACACACAGATGTGGCAAGTGGCACACGGCCTGAGATCCCGCCACTCTTCCGTGTTGGATCCTAGAAAGCACAGGGCTGTTTGCTTCTGTCAGCTGTTCTTTGCTCAGAACGCTGGATCTACGGCACTGACTGTTGCATCGGGAAGCGTTTTCCTGTTTGTGGCAAGTCTACGGTTCCTTCGGACAGAGCACACTGACCGCCCTGTCCGGCAGGGGAAAGCTCTGCCCGTCTCAGAGAACCAAACTTGCCCTCAGCACTGTCCTGAGTGTTTCGGACACCTAAGTCTAAAAATCCTCATGGGAGGTTCTTCGACCTTTCCTCAGTTCCCAGGGGAAACTGGAACCCAGGGCTCCGACCACGAGTCACTCCGACCACGCCTGGGTGGGACCCGCGCAGGCCTACGGCCCCACCAGGGCCTGGCAGAGCAGGCGCCCCAGGAAGAGGATCACCGGGCTGGGGAGGGGTGCCCTGGCCCAGTCTCTACCTCCCCTCCCACAGAGGGGAAAGGGGCGCCACTCCGGGCCCTGGGGCAATGGAGGGGGGGATGGGAGCCGGCAGCAGGCAGCAGCAGGACGGGCACCCCTGCAGGTGCTGGCAGCAAGCCTGTGCCCAGGGGTCTGTCTATCCTGTGTTCCGCCGGCCGTCTCTGGGGCTGTGGGGCCAGGGGCTCAGGGCTGAGGAGCAGAGGGAGGCGTGGTCAGAGCTCTGCTCTTTACCACCCACTCGGGGAACTGTGGGCTCGCTCTAAGTGGGAGGCTGCAGCACGCTGACAAACCCCGACCAGGGAGTCCAGTACGAACCGCTGTCGGCAGCCGCCGGCCCGTGGCCATCACCTGTGGAGAGAGAAGGCACCACGTTAGGGACACACGCCTGGGCGGCGGCACTGCAGGCTGCCCTGTCCACAGCCCGGCGGCCCCAGGTGCTGGTGGGCACCCGGCCTGCTCACTGCTGGCTGCACCCCGTGCGGCCCTCGGCGGGGAGGTGGCAGGCGCCCTTTCCGGGTGAGGACGGTCTGAGAGGTCCTGTGACATGCCAAAGGACAGACACCGGCTGGCAGTGTGGGTCCAAGGGCATGGCTCTGGCCCTGCAGCCTGGACTGGCTGGCAGGGTGTGAGTGGACCTGCCGTCCAGGGTAAACAGGCGCAGACCTGCTGGTCCTCCGTGGCCAGGCTGCTGGCCCCAGGACAGTCTGCAAGGTTGGAGTGGGGTCTCACCAATGCAGGAGCTGGGAAGCCCTCCCCGAACACAATGTCACTTGCAAAACTATCTTTGCAGCTGTGAGATTTCAGGGACCCCCAGAGCCTAGCTGCCTGGACCCCATGGTAAGGCCCACGGAGGGCTGGGTAAGACCCGCGTTAGCCAGAACTACCTGCCGAGGCTCCTAGGGTCTGGGGCTGGAGGACTCAGCCGAGGAGAGTGAGAAGCAAGCCCACCACAGCCCCAAAGCGGGAAGATGCTGTTTCCCCAGGGTGGAGGGGGCCACCCCTGTCCTGACCACTCCACCAGTCAGCTCACCAGGTTCTCACAGGACAGCGACATTAGGGCATTGTGCCTCTGCGGCACCCTAGGACAGCCCCCCACCCTGGAACCCATGACAAGGGAGCCACACAGACCCTGGGCCGTGTGCATCCGGGTGCCTGCCCCGCCCATGGGAGACGCCTGCTGTCCACAGACTGTTTCTCTCCTTGTCCCAGTGGCCCAGAGAGCACTGGCCCACTCTCCCACGAGGACCGAGGAGGTCCCGCCTGGCCCCCCGCTCTGCGCTCGACCCCCCCGCACAGCAAGCGCCCTGGACCACGTGGCTCCCCCTCATTCTCCAGCTCAGCCGGGGTTTCCCTCCATCACTCTCGGGGGTATTGTGAAGGCCTAAGGGCACCGCAGCCAGTGCCCAGCACAGAACCCCACCTGGGGACCGTGTTCCGCGACTGCAAGGCCTGCTTGGCAGCCGCCCAGGGCGGACCGGGGGAGCCCGGTTCCCCCACAGCACCTGGAGACCGGAGCGCCCGCCCCGGCCTGTTGGGGCGACAGCGTCCATGTGGCATCCCATGTCCTTGGGCATCTGGGCACCAGGCCGGCCCCGAGCACCCACGGGCTCTGTGGCCCAGAGTGTCCCTAGACTCGAGCTGCCACCACCCACCACTGGGTGAGCAGGGCACGGGGAGAAGAGCACTCGAGAGAACAGAGGACCAAGAAGAAGCCAGGGCAGGGCCCCAACGTCGCGCGGGCGCCGCCTCTCAGGGCAGCTAAAAGCAGCAGTGATGAGGCCCCGGCAGCCGAGAGACCCATCCCGAGGGAGCCACGGCGCCTCCGCCCTGCAGGGCCGGCCGACATCATGCGCAGTGCCCGGCATGAGCACCCGTCCGCGCCGTGCCCAGGGAGAGCCTGCGTCTGAGGCTGCCATCCAAAGCTCGCTCACACACAGCCCCGACCTGCCCGTCTGCTGCTGCTCCCTGCTGAGCTCGGGCGAGGGCAGACGTGTGCGGAGGCCTGTGCCCGCAGCCTCGGGCTGTGGCTGTCATGGCTGCCCGCCTGGCCTGGCGGTGGGCACTGCGCAGCTCAGGGAATGGCGGGCACCTGCAAGCCGGCCCTGGGCCTCTGCTGCCCCAGGAGCCGAGCAGGCGTCTGCTCACGCCCACTTCCAGAGCCAGCGAGCGCCCCGCAGAGCTACACGCGGGGCTGGGAGAGCCTGGCTTCGCAGGGCTGCGGTCCCACTGTCTTACAGATGAGGAGGCTGAGGTCTGGCGAGAAAGTCCTGCTGTGTGCCTCAGTTTCCCCGCCTCATGCTGAGACAAGAGTGCCCTGTACAGCTGCCGAGGTGACCCACTCAGGTCATGTGTGGGCAGTGCCGGTGCCACGCGAGCACCCAATGGGCTCCATCCGGTCCCGAGGTGACCGCCACCCACATCCGGTGTCTGCACCACATGAGACCCCCGGGTAGGTGGCGACGGCACAGTCACAGTTGTGGGTCCAGGAGCAGGGAGCCACTGTGTGTGCAGGGTCTGTCCCTCCAGGAGGGGCCTCGTCCCCACTGTGCGGGTGGCCCCCGTGTTACTCGGCCCTGCCCGGTATAAGTGTGTGACCATCTTCCGTGTGTCCGTCCTGATCTGCTCCAATCGCATCTTGACTGTGGCTTCCAAACGGGATCGCACGCACGGGTCCCGGGTCAGGGCGAGAGTGTCCTTTTCACGGGAGACGTGATCAGCCCAGGTCAAGCAGGGCTCAGTGTGGTGCAGAGGGGCGACTGGGAGGCCCAGAGTGGCCACACAACTTGCCGGGACCACGGCACCAGTGGTGACGACGCTGGGCCTTGCCCACTGCCTCTGTCTCTCTGGGCCTCTTCTGTCCACAAAGTGAGGGACAGCTGCACCACTGCTGTCCCCTCCCAGCACCCATGGAGCCCAGCCCCTCAGCCCAGGGAACAGAAGGGGTGGGGGGCTGGGTCCCTGGAGGCTCCAAAGCCTCGGGCCACTCTGTCAGCCACGTGCCACGCATGCCATCGAGAGCTCGGAACGCAGCAAGGGGAAGCTAACACACCGTAAAAATACACTAAAAACAGAAAGCAAAATATCGAGTTAAGAATTGTGCCTTAACCACAGACCACTGGAATGAGACTTTGAATGCACTGGGTTAACATTTTGCAGTTAAAAAGAATTTAACCTGTTTCCTAGTGTGTCTCCTGTGTGGCTACCAGAAGGTGTGAAATGGCAAACGTGGCTTGCAATCCGTTTCCCCGGACGGTGCCCATGGGAAGGGGCCCGAGTCCAGGGTGCCCATGACGTCCCTTGGCCACGAGGTGGCAGCATCTCTCAGCCCAGGCAGGGAGGTCGCCCTCGAGCCTCCGCCCCTCTTGGAGGCAGGAGAGGCTGCTCCGCCTGGACAGGGCCCCTCTCCTGCAGGAGGAAGCTGCACCGCAAGGCCAGAGAGGGCGGTCATCTTCTCCGAGCCACACAGCAGAATCCAGTGGTCAGGTTCTGAACCCTAAGCCAGACCCTGGGAGACAGGACCAGGTCCCCGGCAGACCTGGAGCCCCGGTACCTGGGCTCTGCACACGGCACCTGGTCCCCAGGCTCACCCACAAGGAGAGACCATGGGGCCGGGCAGGACCCACGGCTGGAACCCGCCCTGATGCTGCCGAGGGCCCGGGGAGGAGGGCGCTGGGGCAGGGCAGGGAGGGCTTCCTGGAGGAGCCTGTGCATCGGGACACCTCCTGGGAACTCAGGGGCGCAGGGAGGGTCACGATGCCAGCCCTCAGGGGCTCCTGTGCCGGCCTCACCACCCCGCAGAAGGGAGCGGAGGGAGGAGAGAGTGCGGGCAGGGCGCAGGGGAAGGCGTGGGGCTGCAGGGGGCCTCAGCCGGTCGGGCAGGTTCTCAGGTGTCCGTGAACCTGACACCCGGGCCCTCAGCCCCCGGGGACCCCGGCCCTCCAGATGTGCAGGTGTCTCCGCTGCTGGGGACATCCTGGACCAGGCTCAGCACAGGAGGGAAACTGAGGCCAGCCCCTGGCGGGGCAGGGGCATGTGGCCAAGACTCCAGGCCCAGCCGCGAGGACCTTGTCAGTGAGGCCACAGTCCTGGTGCCTTGGGTCTTCCTGCCCCAGACCCAGGTGGGACCCAGCCCAGCCCCGCACTCACGCTCTGCCCACTGCCCGAAGCTGTGGCCCACGTCTCAGGCAGAGCCCCTGGCACCAGGGCCTCCCCACTCCTGGGAGGACAAGGATGGGGCAGCACAGCCCCCTGACCTGCGGGGCCTGGCACCTGTTGGGGGCAGCCCTCGGGCCCCTGCACCCCCTCCTGTGTCCGCACAGCTGGAGACCTGCCCTGCCCTCTGCCGCCCCCAGCCCCAGCGCTCCGTCATCCCCAGGGGGGACTTAGAAACCAGGGTCCCTCCTGTGGCCCAGGGTCCCTGGGGCACACGCCGAGGACATCTGCCTGGCAGGGGTCGGTTGCGTGACCGGGTGGACAGAGTTTCTGGCTGAGTGCGCACTCTGCCCAGGAAGGGGACGACGGACCTTACCGGTGACGGCCAGCGCGACCAGCACGGCGAGCGGCAGCAGCAGCATGGTGGGCGCGGTGATGTGGCACTGGGCTCCCGCCCCGGCTCAGGGGGGGCGCCCGATGGCCGCGCAGGAGTCGGGTTACAGGGGCAGCGTCAGAGACCCAGAAAGGATGCGGCTGGAGGAGGAGCGCAGATAAACAGGCAGCCCCTCACCCCCTGGGGAGTCCCGCCCCCCAAGGAGAACCTGCACCTCCTCCCACCCGGGACCAGCTCCAAAAGCCTGCAGGGAAAACCCCGGTTCCTGGACAGGACGGGCCTGGGTGGGGGCAGGGTCCCAGCCCAGCACTGACCCGGCTAGCAGGGAGCCAGGCCAGGCCACCGGTGATGGGCCTTGGTCAGGTGGGGGAAGGGACAAGTGGCCCTGCATTGTGAGACTCAGAGGGTCCTCATGAGGGAAAGAGAGGTGGACCACTGGAAGCCCCTCTGCCTCCCCCGCCTTAGAGCAGGGATCAAAGGCACGGCCTTGGGGTGCCGAGGTGACCCATGGTGACCAGGAGAGGACTGGCCCAAGCTCCTAGGCTGCACCTGGGGACTGAGAGGGCCCTGCCCTGTGCCCCTCTCCCCTGCCCACCTGGAGCCACCCGGGCAGGAAGTCCCTGGGCAGGGGAGGGCGCGCTCCTGCCACAGATCGGCTGTGACGCGGCCACGCGGGTGCACACACATCAGCCCCTGCGCTGTGGTCCCAAGCCCTGGGGACGCCGCCAGGCAGACGGGTCTCAGAAGAGCAGGAGACAGCGCGAGCAGGCTGCACCGCACCCCTCTAGGAGGGTCTGTGCCTTCCAAGGCCGTGTCACACGCCAGAGCCGGAACAGCAGCCCAGGCTGGGTTTCTTTTGATTGATTGGTTGATGGATCAATGATTGATTGATGGGCTAAGACTCAAGGACTCGCATATGCCAGGCAAGCCTGTAGCCCTGAGCCACACCCAGCTCCTGTTTTACATTTTTAACCACTTCATGGCCACGTAAATACAGGCATTATAATTCCTGAGGATAACTTATTTTTTTGAATAGCACATTATGATTTACAAAACATTTCTCTTTTTTTCTTTGCTTTTTTTCTTTTTTCTTTTCTCTATTTCTTTTTTTTTTTCTTTTTGGTGGGGGGACATGGGGACAGTACTGAGGGTTGAGCCCAGAGTCTTTGCACTGACCTACAACCCAAGCCCATTCTTAATTTTTTATTTGGAGACAGAGTTTCATTAAGTCACTACATAAACTAGGCTGGGGTTGAATTTGTGATCCTCCTGCCTCAGCCTCCCAAATCTCTGAGATTCCAGGCATGCACTGCTATATGTGCTATAAACATCTCTGCAGAAGCATCTTTTCAGAGGGAGGTGTGAGGAACAGCCACACAAGGCCTGGTGGTTTGGGAAGAAGTCTGTCCAGCGGCCCACACCAGCCTCTGCCGGTGAGGAGTGCGCCCATGGGTGCACTGTGTGCACAGAGCCTTAGAAGATCACAGCTCCGAGAGAAGCACCCAGGAGCTGGCTGTCTCTGTGTGGGCTCTGGGTTGGGGGTGGCACACACCACACACTCAGGTGGCCCCAGTGCCCACAGACCCCAGGGATGAGGCCCTATGGGAGCCTGTCCCCCACGCTGGGGCCTGCGGTCACCCGGCCACCCAAGTTCTGCAGGGACGGCCCAGGGCCAGGAAAGTGAAGAAAACAGAAGTGAGGGGGTGGGGGGGCCCTTGGTCTGCTCCTCCCTCGCTGGGGCATGCGGGTCACACTCCACTGAGCCTCCATGTGGCAGGACACCAATGAGGCCCAAAGTGAAGTCTGGAAATTCTTGGATGGCATCCTGCAGGACGTTCAGTGATCCGGGAATAGTGGGCAGACCATGATGGTGGAGCAGCTCATCCCTGTGCCCCAGCCTGGTGTGCTGCCCCTACTCCGTCTCCCCATAGCCACCCACACTGCAACACGACCAGCGTTTCCCCTCCTGCACTGTCTGCCATCAGAGCCAAGAGCGCACTGCAATAGAAACACTTGCCTTTGTATCAACAGCGTTCCCATCACTGGGACACAATCGCCTGGCTCCCACAGCTTGAAAGGAGGAGAGACTTGCTTTGGCTCCTGGTTTCAGAGGGTTCAGTCCATGGTCTGCCGGCTCCCAGACAGGAACATCATGGCAGGAGGGTGCAGTGAGCAGAGCTACTTGGTTCCCAGTGCCAGGAAGAAGAGCACAGGGAAGAGAGCCAGGGAGGAAGGGGCCTCCAAGGTCTCCCCACCTTGGCCCGCTGAGACACCCCCAGGAGTGTGCTCCACCAGTCCCCAGGCACACCCCAAAGTCCATGCACACAGCAGGACTCGGCAGACGTTAGTGTGAGCATGAGGCATGAATCACGTGAGCGACGTGCATGACAGTGAGTGGTCGCCTGCCAGCCAGACTCCCCATGGGGGCCGGAGTACACACGTGTGACCTCGGTCGGTCCGCTCCTTGGGAACCGTGCGGCAAAGGCAGGCCTCGGCTGTGTTGGGGCCTTCCTCTGGCCGCACGGGGGCACCCACACAGATGCACAGGCTCATGGAGTCACACTCAGGCCCTGGCTTGCTGCTGGAAAGCAGAAGAGGGAGCCGCAGCCTGCCCAGCTCCGTGGCTGAGTGGGAGGGGCTCACTCGCTTTCTATGCACAGTTTCGAGCCAGATGCTGGAGCCAGGTCCACCGGCAGGAGGAGCCCCCGAAGCTCCAGCACTCAGCCTCCCTCGGGGCACGCGTGTGTGCACATGTGTGCAAGGTGCAGGTAGCCACTCGCGTGCGTATGTCTGCTGAGTGTGGAGCCCAGCAGAGGAGGCAGGAGGCAAGGCACTGGGGCCGGGGCTGGGGCTGGGGTGGAAAGAGGAGAGGAAAGTGTCCAGGAAGCTGAAGTGGCCACTGAAGCAGCGTGAACTGTGGCCAGTAGCAGGCGGCCTGGGGACCGAGTCCCTGAGGACATCCGAGGCACAGCAGCCTGCAGGGTTGGGTGGCAGCCGTTGCCCAGCTGTCTGCTGGTTGCTTGCCTGGCCCACTGCCTAGTCGTGGCCAGCTCCAGGCCGGCCGATGCAGTAGGAAGCGGGTGCACGGCTTGCTGGAGGCCTAGAGCCAGGCCAGGTCCGGGGTGGCACAGAAAGCAGCAGTGGCCAGTGTGGGGTCCAGGGCCCAGAGCCAGAGCACCTGCGGGGGTGGGGTGCTGTCCGGGGTGCTGACCGCGCTCTCCTCTGTGGCCACGGGCCACCTGGCCCAGAGGCTCCTTTCTGTAGCTGAAGCCAGATTGGAGAGCATGGGGTGCAGGGGTGATGGTCTCTTTACTGCCATCTTGTCTTTCTCCCCCTCTTCTGACCACATGGGTCCCTTGAGGGTCACCCCATCTCCTGGCGGAGACTCACGCAGTTGACAGCAAGCCAGCGTGTTCCACGGACGTGGGCGCACCACCCCCATCCAAGCCAAGCTTCTGCACTGGCACCAAATTACAGTGACCTGGTGGCTGTGGGGTGGTGGAGGGGGGCGGGGCAGAGGCCAGGGCCGTAGCACCCCAGGGGGTCTCCCCAGCCCCGCCCTGGAGCTGGATCACAGTTTGTCGCACCTAGAAGAGCAGCAAGAAGGGAAAAAGGTGGGGGAAAGGAGAGACGGGGCAGGGGGGAGGTGAGGGCCAGCAAGAGGACAAAGCGGGCAGGGGACGGAAGAGAAGCAAGAGGGACAGAGAAGGAAGGGGGTGAAGGGCCCACTGAGCAGGGCAGGACGCAGGTGACTCTGGGGCCCAGTGCTGCCCTGCCCTGGCCCGTGGCGCCCTGAGTGGGAGGCGTGCGTCCCCCCCACCACGTCCACTTCTGTGGCTTGGATCATGGTCACTGTGGACTTAGTCACCGCCCAGTCCTACAGCACCCAGTGGGCAGGATGAGGATTGGGAAGGCGGCAGAGGCCACTGGTGGCAGACGCTTCTTGCCATTTTTGCCCTGGTGACAGCCCTCATCCCATGCCCAGCCCTCCTGCAAACCCTGCCCACCTCACCCTTCCTTGGGGTCTTTGTGGGTCTCCACGTGGCAGTGCCACAGGGCTGGAGAGAAGGCAAGTGGCCAGGGGCAGCAGGGGCTGAATGAGCTGACACCACCTTCTCAGGCCCCGTTTCCTCATCTGTCAAATGGGGACTTTTATCAGGGGCTTCCTCAGAGGGAAAGGGATACCCCAAGACTGTGCCAGGGCCACATGAATAAACTCAGGGGTGCTGGGGGTCAAATCAGGCCTTTTGGCTGCAACCTCAATGTCCTGGCCTGCAGCGTGGCCACCAGAGCAGCTCTGAGTGACCTCTGCCCACCAAAGGCAGCAGCCCCTTCCCTCCCGGCCCACTCCGAGCCCAGGCAAGCTGTTTTGAGCCCAGCAGAGTTCTCACCGTGGCCGCCACGTCTGAAACCAGGGCAGCAAAGCCCAAGTCCTCCTGAGACGCAGGGACAGCACTGCAGCCCCCGGTGGCCAGGCGAGGCCGCAGGAATCTCTTGGGCACAGAAGATGGGTATGCAGAAAGGGCTTGAGAGGACCCCAGCCCCCCAAGCCCGGAGTGACTGCCCGCAGCTCTGGGGGTCGGTGACAGTGCCATGCAGCCACTTGCGGCCGCTCCCGTCCCTCTGATGGCTCCAGGGGAGGCAGATTTTGCTCCCAGGGGAGCAGGTCTCCCTCCATTCACAAGGCCTGATGGGCACCCAGCACGTGCATGGCACCGCGCGTGACTCAGCAGGCCAAGGAGGC
Source organism: Dasyprocta punctata (assembly GCA_004363535.1). NCBI lineage: Eukaryota > Metazoa > Chordata > Mammalia > Rodentia > Dasyproctidae > Dasyprocta > Dasyprocta punctata. The sequence continues at coordinate 10,513 of RJWM01039615.1, forward strand.
CGCGAGGTCTGCGCGTCACACTTCATGAGCGAAAGAAGATGCGGACGAAGTAAGATCTGGGCGGAGTGACCTTCCTGCTCTCCCCTGGGCAACAGTGACCTTATTTTTAAAGAGGAGTGGTTTGCCTCCATGACACCCAGTTCAAGCACCCTTTCATGAGCCAGCTCCTTTCCAAAGACACACATTGCGATGTGCGACCAAGGAGGAAAAGTCAGCACCACCGGCGCCCGGCAGCCGCCTGGGGCTCCACCTGGCAGGGAAGCGGCCGGAGAGGCAGGGCCACCTCCACCCAGGGGACGGGCTCCTGGCTTCCCAGGCAAGGGCAGCTGTGAGTCAAGCAGGCTGGAGCCCCCAGCTGGAGGTGTCAGGAAGGGCCCCTCCCTGTGACCCTGCACTTTGACTCCAGACCGCGTGAGGACTGCAGGGCAGGAATGTGGGGGCAGTGACCGGGCAAGGGTGGGGCTTGGTGTGGGCGACCAAGGGATGGTTACCTTTTATCTCCTCTGGAATGTTCAGGAAAGGCTCCAGCCCTCTACCAAAAATAGCATTTGGCCCCAACGATTTACTGAATGTTACAGCTTCCATCTAGAGGTCCCCCAAAGCCTCCTGTGCTCACAGGCAGGAGTCTGGGAGGTGGCAGACATTGGGGCTCACAGCTGACAGCTGTGAGGAGGCGGGGCCTGGTGGGAAGAGGCTGTCCTGGGGGCGGGGCCTTGGGAAGGGGCGGTCAAGGAGGCGTGGCCTGGAAGGTCCCTCCCCCTCCCGCCTGTCCTCCCTTCCCTCTGCTTCCTGTGCACCACGCCATGAGCCGTTCTCCGCAGGCCCCTGTGCCCTGCCTTAGAGCCAGCTGACTGTGGACTGAAGCTTCCACAAACTGTGAGCCAAATACCCTTTCTCTGCTTGGAATCGTGGATGTTGAGTTTTGTGTCCCAGTGGTGAGAGGGTGACAAAGACACTGGGCGCCTGCTGTGTGCTGGGGTGAGGCAGGGTGAGGAGGTGCATGAGTAGTGCGGCAGGGACACAGGGCGGGGACAGAGATGGGGCGTGGCGGAGGAGGGGGAGGGTGGCAGGGACCCAGGAAAGGGAGGAGGGGCCCTGGGGTGCTGGGGCTGGGGGGTGGAATGGAGAAAGGCAGCACGAGCGCAGGGGCCGCTTCCCCCAGCAGTCAGGGTGGGGGTCCAGCAGAGGGGCCGGGCCAGGCCTGTGTTCGAGCTGACATCTAACATGTCCCCTGAGATCTCAGGTGACTGGGTCGTGGGGTACGGTGCTCACCGGTGGTTTCATCCTCAGATGCCTTCCTGTGTGGTTAGGAGGTGGGGCCTGGTGGGAGGTGGTTGCTAGAGCTGTGACCTGGATGGGTACATCCTTGTCCCCAGCTCCTCCCTTCTCAGCGTGCATCCTGGCTGCTGTGAGGTGAGCAGCTCTCCTCCACCACAGCCTTCCGCCATGATGTCCCTGCTTTGGAGCCAGCCGACCAAGGAATGACCTCCCCTAAACCATGGGCCAAAATACCCCTGTCCCCCTGTATGCTGTGGGTATCAGGTATCCGCCTGTCTCAGTGGCTGCCGTGAGCTAGCTGGGCCTGGGGGAGGGGGGCTTCCCTGTCAAGGTGCCAAGGATGCTGTGCCCCCACACAAGGAGGGGCCAGGAGCTGCCCTTCACACACATCCAGGGCTGCCCGGGAGACCAGGCAGGCCGTGACCGGGCTGCAGCTGTACCTGCTCGGCCCTGGTGGCACTGTGGCGATGGGCGCCTTCGGTGCCTATAATACCAGGAGGACCTTCCTGAAGTCCTCGGAGAGCGGGACCTCCCACCTCCACAAGAGGCCCGGAGACGAACAGCCCAAGACCGGAAGGACATCGCCAGGAACCCAAATTACCAGGGCCTCCTAAGAGCCACGCAGGAACCTGATCCTATGAGCTGTTTCTTAACTCCAGACCTCACCGTCGATGAAAGTTGATCCTCCCCTAAAGCCTGAAGACCCCACAAGCAACGGACTCTGCTCAGAGCTCGGACTGGCCACTGGCCACTGCCCACACTGAGCAAATCAAGATGCCACTGTCAAGCCTGGAAACAGAACTGGTCATAGCAACGCTGCCCCTGGAGGCTGAGACGCGAGCCAGACAGCCCACCCAGTGCTGCTGGACCGGGCTCCAGCGTCTCCCAGGATTGAGTCTCACCACCGCGTGCCACATGTCCAGGATGTGGTCCAACAGAACTTGGCCTGCAAAGATCCAGGAAAAACTCGGCTCACCCTGGAAAAGACAAGCAGTGGCTGCCAGCAGCAGAGGGACACCGGCGTTGGTTGGCAAGGCTGCTGGGAACATTAAAGCAAGAGCCGTATTGTTAAAGGAATCCAAAAAGAGATGGTGAGCACTATTGAAATGAGTGACAGGAAATCTCAGCAAATGACTGGAAGATAAAAAGAGCCAACTGAAAAATGTAGGACTTTAAAATATGGTGACAGTTACAGCTCACTGCGTGGGCTCAGCAGCAGAGTGGAGATGGCAGGGAAACTTGTGAGTGACATCAAAGATAGAATAAGAAAAATCCTCCTGTATGAGCAACAGAAGAAAAAAGACTGACACCACACAGAGTCAGGGGCCTCTCCTGGGGAAAACTCTCCGGAAACAGGAAAGGGCTCCCGCCACCCCTGTTCACCAAGAGACGCCGGCCCTGTACCCCCGGGGCCAGAGCAAGACAGACATCCCCTCTCACTGCTTCTGCTCAGCGTTGGGCTAGGGGGCTAGTCGGGCTGTTAGGCAAGATAAGGAGATAAAAGACAGGCAAAGGATGAAGAAAATCTCCCCTGATTTTCAAGTGACACAGTGTTATGTATAGAAAACTCTGAAGAATCCATAAATGCTCTGTTAGAGCTACTAGGTAAGATGAGTACAGGATGAATATGGGAACCCCCGCAGCGGGTTCGGGTCTCCCACCCAGCAACATGGTGCGCAGATGCAAAATAAAGACAACGAGAGAAAGTTCTGCAGACGAGGAGCCTGCCCTGGCCTCCCTTCCCCTTGGAGTCCCCTGGGGACAGCTGTCTGAGGGCTCCAGCTGCCCATGCAGGGTACGTGACACTGGCAAAGCTGCGGTGATCACACGGTGTATCGGGTAATATGCAGTGTACCCCCAAGTCCTCATATAATTTTGACGGGGCTGAGTTATTGGTTTGTTATTGGTTTGTTGTCTGGCAATGTGAGTGCTGTGCCCGCCCAGGGGTGGAGCCGACATACAGTGTAAGGGAAGGCAGGTCTTCCTCTTGTTCGCTTCCTCTTCCGCCTCTCTCTCTCTCTCTCTCTCTCTCTCTCTCTCTCTCGCTCGCCAGCACACCTTGCTGCTCGCAGCTGCCATGAAAGGCAGACCTGCCATGCCACGCTATCTTGGAGCCAACTTAAGTATGGACTGAAACTCCCGAGAAGCTGTAAGAATAAATCTTTCCTTCCCTAATTTTGGGCGTCAGGTATTTTGTCTCGGCAACGAGCGAAAAGTAACTAAGACACACGGATAGCTCGACTGTGGCCACCTGCACGCCTTCCACTCACTCTGAACCTGGACTAAGCCCAGGCCAACCCCGCACCTGAGCCCTGCATCACCACCCTGAGGCGGAGATGAGATAAACAAGGACCCCCGAGCCTGCCCGGAAAGCACCAAACCCCCAGACTGCTGCGGTGACGAGCCGCGGTGGCCCTCCTTCTCTAGGGCTTGTGACAGCTTCCTGCGCGTGGCCGCACCTCACACCTCCGACCGCACCGCGGCAGAGGGAACAGAGCCACGTTTCACGTCCCTGAGCTTAGGGCCCCGGTGTGGGTGCCGAGAGCTGAAGCCGCCCCAATCCCCACTGCTGTCACCCATTCAACTTCCCTGCTGTTTCCTAAGCACCTCAGCCACGGCCAGCTCTCCATGGGTCACAGGGACCTGGGAGCCTGCCTGGGACTCCGTCACCCCGGGTGAGAGGGCAGGGGCTGTGGGTGTTTCCTGGGGTGATTCGGTGGTGCTGCGACTACCGAGCAGAAACACCAAAGTGACGGGCAGGATGTGGAGGCAGAGTTATTTACATCAACAGGCACTGATCGGGGTCATTCCTAAAATATCAGGCCCCGATCTCCGGTGGCCTAGGGCTTATATGAGATAAGCGAGCAGGAAGTGCAGAGGCAGAATGGCTTATGAATTGGTTTTATAACATGCATTGTAGTGACCAGCGTTTCTAAGAAACAAAAGTAACAAGAACTGTTACCTGGGCAACTAACAAACTGAAGGGTGCTGGCTGGGGTTGGTGGGGAGGAACTTTGGCTACACAGCACCTGAGGTGCTGGGTATGCAAATCTGTACCCGAGTTAGAACTCAAAGCTGCACCCATGAGAGACAGGCTGACCACAGTCTAAAAGATAAAATCAAACTTCTAAAAAGAAAAAATTTTAAAAATGCTTGGGCTAGCACGCCTGTAATCCCAGCACTCAGGAGGCTGAGGCAGGAGGATTCTTACAAGTTCAAGACCAGCCTGGCCTACAAAATGAGCTCAAGGTCAGCCTGAACTGCATGGCAAGACCCTGTCTCAAAAAAAAAAAAAAAAAGAAAGAAAAACTCTTGGACTCAAGAGAAAGACCCTGAGGACTCCAGGCTGAGAAAAAGAGGGAAGCGTCACTTAGGGATTTGTTTTGTTTTGTTTTGGTTTGGTTTGGTTTGGTTTTTTTCTGTACTCGAGATTGAACCCAGCGCCTCCACACCGAGCTGCATCCCCAGCTCTTTTTTAAATTTTTGGTAAATTGCTAAATCGCCCCTACTGGGCTCAAACTTAGGCTCCTCCTGTCTCAGCCTCCCAGAGTGCTAGGATGCGCGGTGCACCACTGCGCACAGGTAAGTTTTTCTTTCCATAGCAAGTATCTCCACAAACAGTGACTTGCAGACCACACAGCCCGCTACCCCGCTCTGCGCGTGACTTCACACCGCTGTGTAAGCAGCTGAGCAAATAGCAGCCTGCGGCATCCCTGACGCGCGCGTTTCCACCCCACCAAGGCTGCTGGCGGGAAGAGGAGGAGGCTGCAGAGCAAGGAGCCCGCCAGCGGCCACACTGCAGAGGGGCTGGGGCCCCGAGGGAGGCAGGGCTGCCTGACGCCGTCCTGCGCCCCCGCCGGTGGGCGTCACACAGCACCCCTCCTCTGGCACCGTGCATGGCCTCCATCGGCCTCAGGCTCTCTCTGTGCCTCAGTTTCCTTAGCTGTAAAGCCGGAAACAGCATAACCCAATACAGAAGCCAAGAGCAGGAGGGTCCAGCCTGGGACTGCAGTGATCAGGCCGTGACCCCTCCACCATCTCCGAGGCCGAGCGTCCGCCCTGAGCCAGGTGGGGCGTCGGGATGGTGGCGCACCCCCGGCCTTGCACACGCGCCCTCCCAGCCAGCTGGGAGCTCTGTGCATGTGTGTTTCGTGACCTGGAACCTTTCAGATGTCCTCGGAAAGACGGCGCCTCGCCTGGGGTCAAGCCCTTCGGGGCTCAGGGC
>RJWM01039616.1:0-16008 GCA_004363535.1 Dasyprocta punctata
AAAGGCATGAATTTAAATGCATCTTCCTGAAAAAGAAAAGAAATTGCCCATTTATATCTGTATTAAGAAATCAAAAATGAAATTTAAAATTGAACTGAAATACTGAAATATACCATAAATTTTGATTTTCTTGGTGCCCAACATGACATGTGCCAATCTAATACAAATATCTCACAAGCGAATTCCTTTTAGCAACAGCAAGTGGATGAGGGAAATTAAGTAAAACGAAGAGAAAAAAACATTGTGATCAACCAGTTTTACCTCTTTTCCAGCTATATTTTTGGGAAACATTCAGTCGAAACACAATAATTTTATGATTTTATCTCCAATCTCAGTCTCTCATGTAAGATCTTTCCATATGCATGTCAATTTCTAATTCATCTGTGATTCTATAACTGGAGTTAGTGTTAAGAAGTGTGACAGTCATTTTTAAAAAGATCTCTACATTCTCTTTTGCATTATTCAAGTACCCTGTACAGTAAGTTGATAAATATCCTGCCCTTCCACATCATTTAAAACTGACCCTTCTTACCTTTGCTTCCTGACATTCTAGTCCCCAAATCACTGACATATTCCTTGCTTGCATAAATGTAATAAATTTTTGTTTGTTTTGAAGCAAATGACTTTGAAAGAGGGCTAGATTAGAAATCAGAACAAGTGGGTTTAATACCTGTCAAAGCAAAACAGGTCCCAATATGGACTAATACTGCAAATTTCATAGGCTTTGATTTTCTAATATAAGCTATGAATATCTTACCATCATGATATATTTTCATAATTGCCATGATCAAAATTCCTGTGTACAGCCTGTAGATTTTCTTCAACATGATATGATATATATCATGGGAATAGAATTTTAAAAGTAAACCAAACTAATAAAATCTAGCATATTTATAGTCATTCTTAAATTTAATATTCAAATGATTTTGCTGGAGCTTCTTACTACTGAGACAATAAAATAGGTTTTCTTCTGCTATTTTGATAGGTTTAATGTTACAAAAAATTGGATACTTATGTAAGTGATGGAGAACTAGAAGTTCTGGCATCACAGAATTTGCCTTCAAGGGTTTTAGCACTTAGAGTACTGGAAAAGGTGTTGCTGAACAGGATATTTAAACTCAGGCGTATGTCCATATGTTCCCAATTGATAGAAATGAGCCAGAAATTTGATTGCAAGACTTCAGCTCCTGAGGTACAGGACAGAATTTAGAAGGGACAAAACACAAAACACAGTCATCGCTTTGGTCGTTCATGGTTTATGTCTTCTTTTTGATCATTTGTACCTTTGAAACAATCACAAAAACAATGTGCTCTTACCTCTGCTTAATTTATGCATCTATTCTTCCATCAAATTAAGACTTTCTGAACTTCTCAGAAGTGAAAGTACAAAAGATCTTTTTCTCTGAGTGATGTTTATTCTTTTTCTAATGAACTCACAAATTTTTCCTGGACATTCTTTAAGTGATGAAAGGTGCCAATGCCAGCAATTTGTCACTGAGGAGAGAAATAGATGAAAAAATGGTTACCACATGAAACATAACGAAAGAAAATAATATCCATAGTTACGGGGCTCTGGTCTCTGTAATTGGATATAAACCTGTGGTTGTTAAGTGGAATGTTAATTCTACTGTTTATTTAATATTTCCTTTGGTTTGAAGCAATAGTTTAGTTGGACTTGGTTCTTGACCTTATGTGATAACAGAAATTCATTCTCAAAAGATCTGGGCCATAAATGGTATTTTCTGTATTGTATTGTGTTGCTTTGATCTTTCATTAACATTTTATTTAAGGGCATAGCACTATTGGGAGCCACCTCAGGGAACACCCTGGGTATCACAAATGCTCTATCTCAGTAAGCTATTGTAATAGTATAAATAGAGAATGTAGGACCTTATTTGAATAGGTGCCCACTCTACAATTTGCCAGTGATGAACCTATTTTCATTAAATGGTCAGATGTGAGAGAATGATGACAAGCAGAACAACTCTATTGATCTTCTATGTTTGGAAATACAGCATTGGAGGTAAAGGGAAACCCATGTCTGTTGAGCCCATGCAAAACATGGATCTCAAAATTCCTTCACAAATTAATCCATGGGTCCTTGGCCATGCGCTGCAGGCCCATGGCAGAAGGAAAACCAAGCTGACTTCCCCACAGTGGGTGATCTTTTCCATCTGATAGTCATAAGCTTCACTTACCATCAGTGTGTTACCGAGTTATAGGGTGCCGGACTCACCTTCTAGAGGTGGTTGTTAGGTGCTTTCCCTCCTGAGCAAAGAATTGGCCACCACAAGCACAAATGGTAGCAAGGTTTCACATATATTAAAAGTAGGAAAACAAACAGGCTCTGCAGAATGAGTTTGGGGCAAGTAAAAGTTCAAAAAGAAGCACACATGACAGGATGATACATGCCACTGAACACAGCCCAGAGTGCAGAGGGGACCATGCTCTTTTGTCTTTTCTGCTCCCCAGGCTGGCGTCGGGTCTAGGGTATCCCCTCAAAAATCTACTCGATCTCTGGTGGGACATCTCCCTGTAGGTTCTGTGCATGTGTCCTGGGATTTTGTAATTAGCTCACTTCCCCAGACAGCCTGCCAGGCCCCTGCACTGAGTCCCCAGTTGACAAAGGAGTTCTGCTCTGGGAGAATTGTTTCTAACTCAGATTTGTTAGTAAGCCAGCGAAATGAGTCTTATACCATACTGCTGTTCAAGTTTGCAACTCGAATGTTCGTCAGTCAGGGACGCACGGTGTTGCTGGTCAGGTACACAGTTAGTGAGAATCCACGCGAGTGACAGATGCTCACGTGTTCATTCTTTTTCCAGGACTGTCACTAATCTCCTAGCGCAACTTCTCCTTCTCCTGTCACACACTCTTTGTAGCCACCTGACTCGCCAAAATGTTCTGGTAGTTTGTTATCCCATAGCATCACCTGCTATGGGCTCTGTATCTCAGCAGGCAGTTACCAGGAAGGATTTATATAACTATTTTGCCATGGGATAAAAGTTTCCCAGTGTTTGATTTTTTGTTACCAGTGTGTTATGATTACATTACTCAAATCTAATCATTTTAGAACCAACCACAGTACTACCAGCGCGCTATCCAGTCAGGCGAACAGGTGAATTGTTCTTATCTGTTTGCACTGCTGTAACAGAACACCTCATTTGGGTACTTTATTTTATTATTTATTTCTTTATTTATTGTGGCACGGGAGATTGAACTCACAACCTCACACCTGCCAGGCAGCCCCTTAGCCACTGAGCCAAACTCTAGACCCTGGTTTTTTGAGGCAGGGTAGCACTATGTAGCTCAGCCTGGCCTTGTGCTCACGTTGCAGCCAAGGCTGGCCTTAACTCATAATGCTCCGCCTTCCTCAGCCTCCCTAGTGCTGGGATTAAATGGGTGCGCCACCGCACCTGGCCTCATTTAGGTACAAAAAAAAAAAAAAAAAAAACATGATTTTATTTCTTAGGCTTTTAAAAGCTAAGAAGTAAAAGGTCAAGGTACCAGCTGATTCTGTGTCTGACAACCACTGTTTTCTGCTTCTGAGATGACAGCTTCTTGCTGCAACCTCACATGAGAAAAGGGACAAAAAGGACAGAGTTGTGCACACAGCAGTGCACAGGTTGGGGGAGGCAGCTTGCTGCAGCTTCTTATATAGAGATAAGAACCACAAAGATCCCATGATCAGATCATTTCCCGTGTGACTCTTCATATTTCACCGGGGAAGAGTACATTTAAGCCACATCTTTTAAGGTAAGTAAACACTACAGAAGCTGCTTTCAAAATGTCTGCAGCACGAGTGGTGACCTTCTGCAAAGGTTTTGCATTCCCAGAGTCCCAACGTGGTGTCCACAAATGGTTTAAAGCCACTGCAAGGATCCTGCCTTCTCTTTGACCTCTAACTTTCAGAGATCATACGAATGACTAATATTAAACGGTCTGTAGGGGAATCCCGGTGGACATGAGACATGAGTGGTACGGACTCCAGAGTTTACCTCCTTAGGGCCAGAAAAGACACAGAATGGCAGAAATGGATCCAAATAGCAGTGATCTCCATTTGGCAGTGATGGTAAATCCAGCTCACTATTTCATCATCCTTTAGACACTTGCATGTACAAAGATCCAATAAAAACATTTATTTAAAATTATCACTTATATTAAAATATTAAATTACTGCTAGCTAAATGAAACATTTAAAAAACAAGCCAACATGAAACATTATGTTTTTTGTTTCTTTATTGATACTAAAATAATCTGCAAAGAAATCGTTTTAGGTTGCTTTATATGTGGGTTGCTAACTTAGGAAAGTAATTATGTTTGTTCTCCTTTATTTTTTTTGTAACATATAATAAAATGTTAATTTATTCTCTGTTTTAGAAAAAGATAAAAACAAAAACTTTAAGAAGGAATAACATTAATTACACTTTCTGTAATGTGAGACAGTTTTGACATTATTAAGGAATTCGTTACTACATAATTCCAATATTAGTAATGGTAAGTTTTATGACATGTTTAAGAATATCTCTATCCGATCTTTCAGTGTTAGTGGTAGCTTTTCTTTTTGTAATTAGTAAAAAAGTGATGATATGGTGCTTGGATACCATGTGATTATCATGTTCTAAAAGCTTGCTATCCAAAAATTGTTTAAAATCCATAAGATGCAAGTTTTGCATCCTTTTAAATTGTCCTTACTTGTCAAAGAGTATTTTTTCACTTTCTGAAATATTAACTTGTTTCAGCATCATCTTACTTTCCTTGCCCGCACCCAAACCATTTAATCCATAAGTAAATGTAATAATTTCATTGAGAATCAATGTCGTAGCCCTTCCTTTAAAAAAGTACAAGGCATTTGTTCTATATTAAAATAATCCAAAAATTATAAAAGATAAAAATTAAATGAGTTGACTGTGAGAAAAAATATGAATGAAGCTCATAATAGAAAATATTACTGCATCTCCTTAGCAAAATTTATATGAGATTATACAGGAAAATGTCCTTGTTCATGTTATCTTATAATAAATATGCTTAAGTAATGGAAAGAAAGTGTCAGGGTATCTATAGCTTTCTTTAAACATGTCCAGCAACTTCTCACAGGCGCCCATATGTATACAAACAGAGAAAAAGCAAATACAGTAAATGAATTTTTATCAAAAATTATGCTCTCAATATTTGTTTTATCATTTCAATGTTTCTAAAATGCTTCAGTTTTTTGACATAGAAAAGTTGAAGGAAAAAATGATGCTTCACTCAGTAATACACAAAGACACCCAAGATCTATCACTTGGCAGAAGATGCATGCTGGACACCTACTGTCCGCACATGCCATTGCAAGTTCAGCAATGCAAAATATATCAATAGTTTTCTGTAAGTACCGGTAAATAACCGGTACCTTCAATAAATTCATAGATAAATTCAGGAATAAGGTAAATATGTTGAAAACACAAGCTAGGGTATGCACTTATTATAAAAGCATAATGCAATTTGTAGGTTTAACAGAAAACAAATTTTTATTCCACTGTTCAGTTGAAAAACAAACATAAGCAAGACTTTAAATTCAGTGTTTATGAAAATATAAAGCTATTAACAAAATGTTAATGATTTTACTATATTTTAGAATAATAAAAAGAGCACACTTTTAAAATGTAGGTCTTAAACGCACACTTATTTTTTAGGTGAAAAAAGTGAGCCACAGGTAAATTAATTAAATTTATGTTATGTTAAGTAACTTGTTCAAAGTCATATAGATAATACCACAAAAATAATTTGTTCAGAGAATTTATAACGTTAGATCTAAATTACTGCCCTAAATTTCTACATTAGTTTTGTGCTTCTTAACAAATCATAAATTATATTAGATTTTATGTATTCCATTTGTTATGCTTTTCTCATTTTCAAAATACCTATATGAATATATGGCAAATAAAAATTGTATAAATGTAGGATACGCAGTGTGGTCTCACATACTCCTACAAATAAACTAACATTTCTATCACATGTGATTGCACACTTTTTGAGTGAATAGTGAGAAAACTTACCATCTACTCCAGCAAACTTCATGTGAAAAATACTGTATTTTAAAATACAGACATTATATACTATATTTTATTCCAAATATTTCTATTAATTTGTCATCACATTTATTTGAATTCATCAAAAAACATGAAAATTGCACATGTGAATTATAAATGTACATTTTAATTGTAAATTTGCATTGTAACTGTAATTGTACTAATGCATACCATATCATGTTTTAATAAACACATACTCTGAATGTTCAATTCAGTTTAAAAGTATATATCTCCTCAAAATGCATCCCTTTCATGGTTAAAACTTTCAAAACACTTGCTTCAGGCTTTTTAAGGTAATCTAAACATTCCTATCCATAGTCAATTTACTGTACAGCAGAATACTAGAAATTCTTGCCCAATCTAATTGTTACTAAGCTTCCTTTCATCAAACTTACTGTCAGTGGCAACGTTTCTGTGTGGCTGGAGTGAGTATATACGCCTTACTCACATTAAGCTGCCTGTGTCCCAATCTCTGAGAATTACCATAAATGGTCCAGCCTCAGTCTTCTACGTGAAGGTTGTGGCCATGAATGCTGCAAAATGTGTAATCTGAACTCACAACCCACCAAGACTAGCACAGCACTGAGGTATGACCAAGCTCCATGCTATTATAGGCTGCCTAATCCTGACGTAGACTCATGGCCCAAGACCACTTTGACCAGGACAGAAGATATTAACACATGGAATCAGCCTATTGGACTTCTACTTCGGTTAATATCACTTGTTGTGATGACCGTTCATGGTCATTCTGATTTTCTGGAACAGCCCAAAGTCACATGGTACCAGACCTGGTGAATATGGTAGATGAAGACCCACTGCAATGTTTTTAGTGGACAGAACATACTATAGTTAATGAATGACAGGTAGCTACATAATACAGCAGATGCTTAAATAAAAATATTTAATAGAGTAGAGACTCATTGCCTTTAACATATGCAAAACACTCTTCCTCCCTTTTTAGCACACTTACCCCCTCATTCTTGGCAAAGTGCTTTTTTTGTGACAAGTTGTGTAAAATTTAAACATTCACTGTATTTTTTTATCATCCTTTGTAGTTTGTCAAGTTATCTGTCTTTTAGCCTTCAAAGTTGTTCTTTCTAGTGTAATGTCACACATGCTGCATATCCAGTGGCTATTGTTTCTACTATTTCTGTTGTTGAAATAATGTGAATATGAAAAGATAACACATTCACCACACAAAGATGTACTTCTCTTACAATGTTATTTCTCTAAATCATAATGTGAAGCAGTGCTATTATTTAAATTTCTAATTGGTCAATTGCCAAATTGCAGAAGAAAGCTCAAAATCTAAGCAGTATATATAATACACACAAACATATACACCAACATGCACACACACACGCACACACACACATGTTCTCAAGAGTATTTATAATGAATGGGAAATCTTTTCACAAAGGAGGAAATCTTTCTCCAAAATAGATTTACTTTTTAAAGAATATATACCTTCTGAGAAATAAATAGATCATGCTTCATTAAAAATATGCTTGGTTAATATATCTCAAAAATATCTTACAGTAAAGAACAATGCGCATTGTGCTTAGCAGAGTTCACAATCAAGTAACAAAAATTCCCATCTATCTCTTGGTAATTACACTGACATATCATAGTTTCAACATATGGAAGATTTCTTGTAACCCAAAGCATTAAGGTAAAATATAAACCAAAAATAAAAACATCAAACAAAATAATAAGGATATATTGACTTTTACTTTGAAACTTTCATTGTGAATGGAAAGCACATGTTTGAAAAATTAAGGTCTTCTTCATATCTGCTCATTGGAAGAGCTTAAAGCAAATTATGAGTTTATATACCAATATCCGCATTGTTCAACGTAATAACAGTGGTAGGAAAATTACTCTGAGCACCCAATGCTGGTTGGTCAAAGGTCTTGGTTTTCATTCACTGCACAGGAGAGAATGACTACAGATGCAAACAAGAAGTCCCTCTTTCCTGCAGCGTGAAGAATGAAAGAGCTGGATAATTTATTAATCTTCCGCAAGACAAATAGCAATCACTTAAATTTGGCCAACTTGAATCATGCAATACAAGGAATAAATTTTTAACCAAAGTATTCTCCATGCACAGACACACACACACACAACTAAAACTGATCAAGATCATGACTTGCAATTTCTATATAATAACATTTTGACAAAATTTGCTTTTAACAGGATTAAAATATAGAACAAATGATGACATTCATAGAGACAGAAAATAAAATACTGATGATACCAAAAGTCCAATTCTAAGTTTTTATTGCTTAAAATCTAAGATATTATGCTTAAGAATGTGTACCACAGTTGCCAAAAATAGACATGATAAGCAAATTTTTGTAAAATATTTGTTTAAAGCAACATAAGTTTTAGTCCATGTTCCAAAAGCACCAACATAGTAGGTACTTTGAACAGAGGCATTTTCAGATATTGCTATTCAGGAGTTATGACAAGATTTTCATCTTAATGAAGTTATGAAACTGTGGGAAAAGGTACTGAATGTAGTCCCTGGTTCCACCTCATTCTTACCTGAGGTAGCGTGTCTTTTTTCTTCTGTGTTTTCAGATGCAATGGTAGTGCCCCCATATTGCCTTGGAGTCCTTCCAAGGACAGAAGACTTTATTGTGAGCTTTAAATATTTAATTATTAGAGCCCATGTTTCTTGCACATTAAATTCAGCCAGTATCTTTTGAGAACTTGACATCTCCCAGTACACTTCTCAGGCTGTTGATGCTTAGGAAACTTTCTCCCCTCTTCCAAGTTTAAAGGATCTATAAATATTAGCATTTATTTCACATTGATGATTTTAGTTCCTTTTGCACAGCAGTGATCTACAGGTTCCTTCCCATAATAATGTTATTGATACATTTTTTAAAAACATCAGCTATACTACACTGAATGATAACAATATCAGAAACAAACGTGTGATATGATACATGGAGAAACTCTGGACAGATGAGTGATTGAAATAAATGTGACAAGGAAGGTACACTGGAATAGTTCCCTGGCTTCTGGAATGCATGGTTAAAGATTAGAGAAGATCTGCAGGAAAACATTAAGCAGAATTAAAAGCAAATTATTCTCAGAAATGTTTGATTTAGCCATTGTGCCCCTTCTGCCCTGTGAGATGTCTTAAGCTATGTTGACATATGTCGTATAGCAAACCACAATGTTCCTTTCCTGTCTTGACCTCAACTCTCACACAAATGTTACAAATAACTTTTCTTCTACATCTTTGTTCTCATATTGCTCAGTTAAAATAGATAGCCTTAGAGGGCTCAGCTCAGGGATATTTTCCTGAGACTTTACAGCAGACCCTCTGGTCTATTGGTCATTGAACAAGTCTCATTTACAAGTAATTGTTCATCCTTTGCCTCACCACATTTGCACACTGTGACGGTAATATTTATGAATATTTACACACCTTCATTAACACAAAAAGAAACATGGATGGAGGAGGAAATCTAATCATTATCATGATTTTGAATAAGTGGTAAAAAGAGATTATCTTGAGGTAACTATGACGAGTTTGATATAAAACATTTGTAATTCATGCTGGTAACAAAATCTCCAAAATATTGTGAAATGCTTGTACATTAATAATTGAAATAAATACTAAATTTTAGTGGAATTAAGTGCAAAGTAATGTAATATTTATCCACTTTGTCCACAGATCACCTAAATTCAATACTTGGGTTCAAATAAAGAATCTCCTATTTATTTAACTTAGGTTATAAAATAGGGGAAAATCAGAAAACTCTTGTTGCAGTATCTTGCCAACCTGAAAATATCATTTGAAGCAAGGTATTACAAAACTTGGCTTTCAGGTTAATCAGTAAAGAGAGAAATATCCAAATAAAGGAGTATAATACATCAGTTCACAATTTTGACACTTTTTTTTTGGCAAAAGGTCCTATTCCACCTTCTCCCACACAACCTGTTTCTCTGTGGCATGACACTAAATTATGCACCATGCCAGACACAGCAATGCCAATTACATCTGAGAAACAGACAAGAAAATAAGCAATGATAAACAATTTTCATGATTGTTCTACATAAAGTAAAGCCCAGTAGGATATTTTAGTCTTCAGCCACTGTCTTAGCTACTTTTCTACTGCTGGGACAAAATACCAGACACACAGAAGTATATTTTTGCTCACAGCTTCAGTTCATGACCGGCTAGTTTAAAGACAGAAAGAAAGTTATCCAGCCCATGGCTGTTAAGAAAGTTATCCAGCCCATGGCTGTTAAGAAAAAGAAAGAATGAAAGAGTCAGGGACAAGAATATGTAGGTGGAGGTCATGCCCGCTTGGACCCACATTCAAGGAGCTATCTCCTAACATCACTGATGAATATAGCACCCTCATGAGCCAATCACCAAAGGAAACATAAGTTATTTTCTTTTATTTTCTATAAAATAATTATTTGTATTTAACATCTAGAAATTATCAAAATCCTATGTCTCCCCAACTTTTAAAAGTTACTATTTCTCACTATTATTTACAGCATCCATGGGAATATTTGATCGGTGCAAGATTCCTCAGGGCGCCACTTTTTCATAAATTACTGCTTACCTTAAACTGAAGAGGACTCTCCATTAGCCTCATCTTCTTAAGCCTTACACACATCTATTTTGTAAGCTGTTCTTTGTCCTGTGCTAACATCATTTTTGTTGCCTGAACTATGAAATTATCTTTTAATGCTGACATACCTCTGACAACAGGGAACACAAAGAGTAGAAGACATGAATTGTCATTCAAATTTTGTGATAATCAAAATCCAGATCTACAATCAGGTTTTATCCTCTTTCTCACACTTAAATTGCCTGCGAATTTATAGTCGTCCTGCAGTAACACTGGGCTTTGCAATTCAACATGTAGCAAGCAGGATGAGTACGGTAATAGCTTTTAGTGCTCAGAGCTCTCATTCCCATCTTGATGTTGCGCTAGTGCTGAAATAATTATGCTCTGTGTCATTTCAGTAGAACAGTTCCTCAATTAGCTATCTGGAAGGGCATGAGGTTGTCACATTTTGATTTTAATTTTTTAGAGTTTCCAGTGAAAGAGCTCCACATTCATATTTCTGTCATAGGTGGAATATTTTTTAAATTTTCTTTTTAAATATCTCATTAGAGGTTCTATGTTTCATCTATATTTTCCAATGTGTGAATGCCACACATTGGAGTTAAAAATAAAAGCATGCAAAAAATAAAAGATAATGTGACTTTCCACCAACAAACAGAACTGTAGAAGAATAGTGAAGTGAGGTCAGAAATATACTATAATTATAATTGAATCAGATGCTGATCCACTTGCTTTTAAGTTCACCGCTTTGTTAGATTCATTGATATCATCACAATGCCAGCAACAGGAGAATGCTTTAATGTTCTTTTTCTGTCAGGCAGTGCAGTGTCCTAAAGTAGAAAGTAAAACCAAAAGTATTCAACATAATTAAATGCTACTGAATGAGGAGAATAGATTTGAATGTAGGAACAATAAATAGCTTAAGAAAATAAAATAAATGAAGAGTCGCAATAGTGACTATTTTACATACTGTCAGTAAATCAAAATAGCTTGGTCTTTTGCTCCTTGTTTTGTTCTTTTTATTTTTTTCCAGAATAATTATTTTTTCCTGTTCTGAATTTTTTTTTTAACTTCCCATTTACTCAAGTCTTAGGGAATACCAAAATACATCTGGACTTTATTCTAGGACCAGATGAGAGGAAGAAATGCTTGAGTTTAAGAGAAGAAAGCTAACACTTCCATGAGTGATTGTAGTATGTCTGTGGCACTTGTAAGATTCTACTTAAGGAATCAAACTGTGCATTTCCTATCTTTTCAAAAGCAAAGCCGATAGATGTGATTTCATTTTCAACAGTGACCTTTTGATCTTTTAAAATAAACAAATAATAAATCACCAGAAAGGAAGAGCAACTGAGCACTATTTATAGGTAAATATGGGACATTCTAAGCTGATTATTATTCAAAAGTCATAAACCATTGTGAACAAAAAAATGTGAAAATTAATGGCAGAATTATATGAAGTAGATCCCTACAAGTTTTCTTTACAAATTTTTAATTCCACTTAACTTGTAAATGTTCTACAAATCAGTACAGTATATGATCAAAGCTAAAAAATAGACTCGAATTTATAGCTATTTAATTTGCTAGCAATTACATTTTAAATAATAACAATGGTAACTGCAAATGTTTCTTTGGAAAATTGATACCTCTACTTAGGTAAATTGACAAGGGTTAATTTAAGGATGTTAAAAAGAATTATTAACCAATAGAATGTGAAACAAAGAAAAGGAAACTTGATGAAAAGAAACTTTACTGAGGTAAATATTTCATTTACAGTAGCAGAACAGTCTTAAACATATTTTGATACATATGAACAATTTTTATTAGCGATATTCATCTGCACAACTGCAAAAATGTATTTTTTTCAAAATACATTCATTGCATTTCAAAAATACCTTTTTGAAAGTTGCTGTGTAAAAATGCTGAATGTAATGAGGACAGGATTTTGTAAACTATGATCTACACTTTTTTTCTTTTCATCCCTTTTTTCCTTCCAGATCTTTCTCTCTTACCAATGTTCTTTTCTTCCTCTTTCCATTGCTCCTCCTTTTTATCTTTTAATTCAGAATTCATCAATATACGTTATTAGATTTGTTTTGATGTTCTGCATGAGTGACCCTGAATAGCATAAGGGTATGTTTCTAACTTAGAGTGACTCAGTATTAAAGTACAGAAAGACCCGCAGAAGATTATTCATCTGTGTTTAATGTAATTCCCTGCATGAGCTACGGAACCCAGCAAATGGAAGAACGGTGAAGGCTGAAAGTTTCAGAGAAAGGCTATAGCGAGGACAGTCAGAACCCGGCTCCAGATAGCTACACAGGCAGGTCTTTGAAGCAACACTGCACATACTAGGAGAGTTATGAAGAACTCGGCAGATTGAATATACTGAATCACTATGAAGTGACGATTAACAAATATGAAATGAGAAAGATAGATTAGACTGAGTGAAGCAAATTAGTTTAGTTTAACAGAGTTAAAACAAGCCCCTGCAGGTTTGCCTCTGTTCTTTTCGTTCATAAAATGTTAAATGCGCAACACTTGCTTCTTACTAAATGAAAAATCGCAAACTCAAAAAAAAAAAAAAACTGAAAAAAAATTCTCCATTATGATCACTATACTACCAGTGAAAATCATTTTGCCTAACACAGGATACCTGTTCAATGCTTATGTATTAAGTGAAAAATAAAGAAAATAAATGTGTTACTTTAGTCTATGCTCTGATAAATTTGCAAATATCACAGTTGCTAAAATGTGTAGATGACCACAGTGATATTGAAGCTAGAATTATTAAAATTCCCCCAAGATTCTCATATCGTAACTCAGTGAAGCATGAACCTTTATGTAAGTACCACACATTAACCCATAGTACCTCTGTTTGGTGCTCCACCAAGCACTAATCTTGATCAGGCTGTGAAAGGATTTTGCAGAGATATTTAAGACAATTATCAGTTCTTAATTGAGAGATTATTCTGGGTTACCCAAAGGACTCAAATGTACCCCATAGGCCCAAAAATGTAGAAGAGGAAGGCAAAGGAGCCCATCAGAGACATAAATCATTAGAATTCTGATAAACTCACACGTTGAGGGGAACCATCAGTCTCAGGGGGCAGCTGCATGGACAATCCACAGGAAAGGTGTGAACCCAGTAAGAGCAAAGATTGGCCCCTGGCTAACATCCTGAATGGAACAGAGATCTCAGTCTTAAATTGGCAAGGAACTAAGTTTGGCCATCATCCTGAGCACATTTGCAAGAAATCGCTTCTGGGTATCTCCAGGAGGCAGCACTGCCGGCCAACACACTTGTAGGTCACGTGGAATCGGAGGAAAGGACTCCAATGAACCATGCTATACCCAAACTTCTATCTCACAGAAGCCAAGATAACAAATGAGTGTTTCAAGCTCTAAAATCTGTAATAATTTGCTGCAGAAGTAATAGAAAACAAGAATAAGCAGCATAAAATTCCTTTTAAGATCTCATGGAAAAATAAATTTTAAATAAAATCTCTGATGCATAAATTTTCCTTCATTCCTATACACATCAAATAAAAGTGAGACAGGGGAAATATTTAACTGAGAATTACACTGTCAGGACCCAGAGATCATTATTACTATTCCACTTCATCATTTTAAACATCAAATTTCATCATGGATGAATAGACATTATAAATATTAGGGGATAGAGGAGATGGTAGAAATGTATTTACTTTGGGAAAGAGATTAAAAAGAGAGACAAAGGCTGTCTAAGGACTTGGTTATACTGGTGAAATACGAGAGTCCTCAGGTTAAAGCAGATATTAGTATAGTATTTAAACAGAGTCTGAGAACGGAAAATAATTGACGGGAACACTTAACAAGGTTGCTGAAACTTTCAAAGAATAAAATCGTGACAGATACATTTAACCCTTATATTTTGCTGAGTCTTTCCTTTCTCAGGGAATACAGTTCACATAATTTTAAGAATGTTTACCAAATAAGAGCTTGTGAATGTATGTTTGGGGCAAGAAACATACGGTCTTCCAGAAAAAGAAAATTAAATCATTTGATCTAAATTATTTTATGACAATGGTATTGAAGTATAAGCAAGCATGAAACTAGGATTCAACTACTAACGCTTTGCATGTAAAAATTCTGACATGTAAACACATTTATAAAAATCTACAAAACAATACAAAATTGGAAGTGCACATTACTGGCAACGCACTGATGGGAGGGGTGTCTTGCTGACCACAACAATCTCTCGCACGACTTGGGGACCACTGCGGTTTCATGGGTGCCCTGGAGTTTGCAGAGATCGTTTCAAGCATCCCACACGCTGACTATGGTCCCACACGTTTTTCTAAATCATTACAAAAGTCACGTCTTGGACTTGGCAAATGGATATTATTTGAAAGTTACTTTACCCTCTCTCTTCTTCGTACCCCATCATAATTCAGTTTGCTATCGTTTTTACTAACGTCCTTACAAGCACACGCGCACCGTTCCAACACATGCTACACCGGTTTCCGTTCTTTCCAGTTCATCTTCGCTGTGAAGAACTGTGCGGAACCCAAGGGTGCTGCTCCGACGTGGTGAAAGAGAAACAATGTTTCTACATTTCCGCGGTGGGTGATCTGCAGCCTCGGGTTCAATTTTCAAGATACGTATTGTTCTCAAGCAAAAAGGAAGTGCAGATTATCACTGTGTTGCTTTCTTACTTAGCGCAAGAGGGTAGAAAGAAATGGCTCAACAGAATTTGCAGGCGGACACTGAGTTCTTCACAGACGGAGGACCTGGGATTTAAACCTACAATTATCATGAAGGGGAAAGAAAACTATGTAAAGCTTCTCTGTCCGGGAAGACACAGGAGGCCCACCTAAACGCAAAAAAATTATGTCGTCTATTATTTAACATAGAAGATAAAAAGACAACGAGGACAAATGAAATTAAAAGAGGATGAAGAAAGGTGAAAAATTTTAAAGTGATAAATAGTAGAAAAAAAGGAAGGTGCTAGATAAATATACTGGAAGAACATTAAAACTGGGTAAGAAAATTAGAGTCTTACAATTAGACGATTATAAAAAAGCATGAGCAAAACATTGGCCATATTTTAATACTCAGCATTAAACCAATTTTGATGCATTTTTTAAAATTAAATTTATGGACTTCCTCCAAGATGGCCGCCCAGATGACACCGTGACCGGGAGGCTCCCTGAATATACCATCAAAATGCCAGAATATAAACTAATATAATAACAGAGAGAAGGAAAAAAGAGGGAGATGGGTCCTCTGGACCCAAGAAGAATCTAAAACGAGAACTGTAGCCCACGGAAAGAGTAAAAGAATGAAATAAACAAAG
>RJWM01039617.1:0-15878 GCA_004363535.1 Dasyprocta punctata
AAAAAAAAAAAAAAAAAAAAAAAAAAAAAAGTAAGAACAGGTTGAGTAAATTAAAACCAAAGTAAGTAGAAGGAAGGAAATAAGACTAATATCAGTAAAATATAAACAAAATCTGATAAAAAATTTTTTCACTGAAAAGCTTAATAAAACCCATAGTTCATTGGAAAGGCTTAAATTGACACATACATACACATGTATAACCCCAGTCCTCTTTGAAACTTTTCAGCTCTGATGTGCTATATACGTCATTCAGAATTTTAGGCTTTAGAAGTTTCTGTCCTGAAAATACTGTATATTATAGGCTACAAATATTGTATATTATAGACATCTGAATAGTGCCCTAAAATCCAGTATGTTCATATTTCTGTACTGAAATGCATAAATACTCATTCTTAGAAGGATAAGACTATAAATAGCTAGCTTTATCTCAGTTCAGGACAAGTTTTGTTAGGAAAATTTTAAAATGAATTGTAATTTAGTGTTTTTTAAAATTCCATGTTGCAAACATGTTATTATGCAATTGTAATAAAATGCTTAAAACTTTCTTAGAGAAAGGTCATCTATGTCCTTGAACTAATGACAACCCTAACCCCATTTGTAAGTCTGAAGGGGTGACGTTTTTAGCAAAAATGACCAGATTTTTTCTTTCTGGTCATTTCTGTAACTTTCCTGAGGGTGAAGAAGTATACACAGTAAATCCTACAAGCTTTATAAAGACCTTTGCCTGAATCTGAAAAGACATGGTATTCCAGAAATTTGGGTTATTGATCAAAGAGGACAGAAATTTCAAGGAAAGAAGTATATTTTCATGCAACATATACCTTTATGGTAAAATCATAAAATCATTAAATTTCCAACACACAGTACCAAATACTGATGCACAAATAGACAAAACTAAAACTATCCTTAGAGTTTTACAAAAAGCATTAGTATATTCAACTTTAACATTCCACTTTTGTCAGACACGTTCTCCACAAAATATATTTAAGTCTATAGTAATAAAAGTCTACATCATATCTTAACTTAATTTCATGCTTTATTTGATACAATCTTAGCAGAAAATGGGAAACAGTGTGCTAACCAAGTATTTAATTCTCAGGAAGATCACAAGAGGAATAACAGTAATAGAACAGTATTAATAATAAAATTGATTGTATAAATTTTCTTTAAAGCCCATGCAATACTCCTATAGAGGCTAATTGGAGCCATGCATGCATTAAATCAGATGTGTACTTACTATTACTGCTACTGCTGTCATTCTTAAGGGAGCTGGCTGCAACAGGGGGTAACATAAATGGTTTTGTGACACTGACTCTGGAATCTAAATAGAAAGCAATAATGTGTCAGTGTTACATGGTGATGTATATGAATAACAGAGACCTCAAAAGGTGAAGTGCAATATCAGAGTATGTGCCAGGTCTGTTTCCCTTACTGAGATTATTTGGATCCTATTTATTTCATACTGAGTCCTGCTGTTCTATTTTGTTAAGAAATTCACCATAGTCACCTCATAGTGCAAATATTTATGGCATATATATGCTTTTGTCATTCAAAAAAGAAAGCAATTAAATTTTTGTTATAGGGACCAAGTGGCAGGGAAAGGAGGTATCATTATAGAATAACTCGTGAGAATCAGACTCCATGCACAGAATCATCAGACCGTTAATGAAAACATTACAGAAGGGAACATTAATGAAACTGGAGATAAAGAATAACATAATTGTACTCTATTAGCAAATAGCAGATAGAAAGAATATGAATGACCATCTCATACATTGTTTACTCACATACAATTTTTTAATTTAAAAATGATCGAATAATGTTAGTCTTGGAAACCAACAAATACACAAGCGTTAGTTTCCCTTGTGTCACTGACATTTACTTCTTAGAACACATTGCAGATTTTTATTGTTACACATGCATTTGATTCAGAAGTAGATTCTTACAGACACAAAGTTCAAACTTGCTATTTATGTTCAATGGAGATATTTATGTGCCTTACCTTTCTCAGGACTTAGTGTTGAAGAAATCACACAATCACTTTCAGATGCCACCGTAAAATCCTTGAAGGCATCAATGGATTTATTAAAAATTCTAAAGAACTCTTCAGGAGTAAAATTCCTCGGTTCGGGGCTCTTAGATAATTCTTTCACATTCTATACCAAACACAAAGAAAAACAAAATAAAATTGACAATTACGTCCTTCGAATAGTCTATGTCACTTAGTATAACTGAGGTCAAATTAATGGGCTCTAAATACATCTTCCAAAGATTCAAATATCTGAACTTTATCTAAAAGCCAAAACTTCTAGACTGCTGTTTTAATGGATACTAATTCAACTGGTGATATAATTTAGCAAGTCTGCTGTGGCTATGGTGCAGTGAAAATAATGACCTAACAATGAAATAAGGCTGACAACAAATTGAGGATGTGTTTTTCAGAGATGCTCATCAAGACATCAGTGTTTCTGGGTGCAGTGGTGCAAACCTGTAACCCCAGCTATTTGAGAGGCCCAAGTGGGTGGCTCATAATCTGAGCAAGTTAGAGAGAACATTTATCAAAAAAGAAAGAAAGAAGATAGAAGAAAAAGTTGAGGATGTCAGTCACTCAGTGGTAGAGCACTTGGAATCACCTGTACTAGAAAAAAAAATTAGTGTTGATTTGGGAGTACTCCATAACATATGCTTCAACATGCCAAAATTAAAACATCTGATTATATTAAACATAGGCGCATATGTAGAGTGGGGAATTCTTACATATTGCAGTTAGTACTTTTGATATTATCTAATACAATCGGACATGTGCCTGTGCTGTAATTCAGCAATTTCAGTCCTAGTTACATACTCTAGTGAAACTTTACACATATTCACTGTAAGACACAGAAGAGAGTTCCTAACACCACTATAACCCTCAGACTCATCAACAGGAAAGTGGCTTAATAAGTACTGGAGTACTCAGTCAGTGAAACCCTCTATAAGCAGTAAAATGTAATCACATTATATGCAGTAAAGTTGATACTTTTATAAACCGAATGTTGAGTGAAAGGATAATAAAGGAATAAAAATAGGATTAATTTAAGCAAAATTCAAAAAAGCAAATCAAAGCTGTATTTTAGGGACACATTAAACAGATTAAAAGAAGAAAACAGGTAATAATGAGCATTTGTATGTAATTACAATGTACTATTTTATATGCTTGATGTACATTAACTGAATCTCCAAAGTTACTAAGAAATACCACTGCAATCTCCTGGATTCTAACCAAAACTCCAAGATTAGTAAATGCATATTCTTCATCACTTGCAATTCTTTTTCCAACACTTCCATTTCTTGAACACCTAACTCATCTTGAAAGCCCCAATGTATGTGTTATTTTCTTTGTGACAGTTTATATACTAAAGAAAAACAACAGAAATAGTAAAATGAAGTGATAAATTATTAAATAAATTTGTAACCTAATAGGAAGCTTTATGGACTTTATTCAGATATGAAATAAAAATAAAAGCTAAGCCATTTTTACCTTGTCAGGTGAATAAATTTTATTTTTAAATGCTAAGAGAAATTTTTCAGTCTGAAAGAAATTAACACCAGATGGAAATGTGTATCTAAGTCTAAACATACACTTTAGTGTTACAGCATAGCCATGAACACTTGTTTTCTGTATTCATTTAAAAATGTTTTTAAAATCAAAGTTTATAAGTTCAAAATAACACAAAATCAAGATGACTTCGTATTCCTAACACCTTCAGTTAACATAGATTTTAAAGAACAGTAACAAAATGCAGTCCCAATGAGCACAAACTTACCTTAAATGAGGTTTCCATGCACTCCACAAGATCATCCACTATCTTCCCAAGTTTGTCTATGATAGAGTAATTACTTAAACCTTCAGAAATATTTGAAAACTTGTCCAGAAGATTAGTCAAGCTGACTGACAAGTGTGTTACCATCTGGCGTAACCAACAATGACTAGGCTGGAGGAAATGAAAGAGGAGAAAAAACATTTATTCTAACAATTAGAGAACACTTAAGAGCACCTTTCCCAAAGTTGTCAGTGCTTCAGTCATTGTCTGCAGGACAAAGAATTTCCTTATAGAAGACCAGACCAATTCTTGTATTTTGCTTAACTCAGCTCCACCTTCCTATTTCAAAATTGACAAATGCATAAAAATAAGAAGATACTGTTTCGATGGTAAATATTCTGTTTTTCCATAGAAGAAAAGCCAACTTCCAGGCTTATCCTGACCTTTGACAAAGTTCAAATACTAATAGAATTTAATTCTACTAAGGATTATTTATGGTTTACTTAACTGTATTCTCAAAAAAGAATCAGATGCTAAAGAAATTACAAAAAGTTACCGTGGGAGAGAGTTGGAGCCCTCGAGTAACTCCCAGTCTTTGGATGGACTGGAATCTCAAACAGCTTATGCTTCTAAAGAGTGTGATAGATTTCAAAGCTTCTAAGTAGATAAATTCATGGGAGTGTTTTAAAACAGCTCTGGCACAAAAGAGGTCTGAGATCTAAGTAGAAGCAATTTTTGCCTTGTAGTTGGCTACATTATTTGCTTGAAAGCTATTGTTCCAAACTACTAAGACTTTCAAGATTTTGACTGCAGAATATTAAACCAAGTATGAAGACCAGTCCTTGAAGTTAGTTTTGCTCACTGATGCTACAGATGTTCAGGCCTTGGAATCAGGTAGGATGGGTTGATTTTAGGCTGATACTCAGGCAAGCTACCGAAATCCTCTGAACTTCACATTGACTGTATCTGGCATGAGAGTAATGGAAGCTTCCATAACGGGGAGTTGTTAGGAGATAACGTAGATAATTTGAATGTAAGTTCTATGAGAGCAGAATTTTTTTTTGAAAAAAAATCTAACTTCTTATGGTATCCTCAATGGCTAAAATAACATCTGTCATATGGGAGTTGTTCAGAAACTACTTCCTTAATGGACACACCAGGGAATTAAAAAAAAGAAAAAAAGAATGAATGAGAAAAAGCACTTTACAGAAGAGGTCTACACTCTCTGCAAAGGGCAAAACAGTGAATATTTTAGGCTTTGTGTGACACAAGGTAAAACCAAGACTATTATGTTGCAGTACATTTATAGGAAGACAAAGCACATTTCCACCAAATTGCATTACAAAATTCAAATTTTATTAAGAACAGTTGAGCACATTTTTTCATAATAAAATCTTTTGAAATAAAGATCTAATGGGGAAAATTGTTTTAGGTTAATATTTTGCTTAGTTGTTTTTCAAAATCAGCATTCTGTATTATCAGATAGAATGCTCAGGCCTTGGAATCATGTCATGTCAAATGAGACAAATCACCAAACTTTGTTTTTCCACTTACCAGCAGAACATCTCCATGGGAAAGTCAAGTAATTTGCTGATTCTAAATTATGTGTGGTGCGTGGTGGCGCATGCCTTTAATCCCAGCACTTGGGAGGCTAAGGAAGGAGGAGCGTTATGAGTTCGAGGCCCGCTTGGGCTACAGTGCGAGCGCAAGGCTGACCTGAGCTACATAGTGCGACCCTGCCTCAAAAAACTAGGGCTGGGAGTTTGGCTCAGTGGTATAAGAGCCTATCTGGCAGGCGCAAGGCTGTGAGTTTGATCCCCAGTGCTGCAATAAATAAATCATGTGTGGGGGCTATTGAATATTCATTTAACAGAGTTGTTTAAATTGATACATTTCAACCAAAAAAGAAACTGGCATATCTTTAGTTAGGTAAGTCCCAATTCTCAGAAACATTAAATATTCAAAACTTTGAAAACTTTTGGATGTAATCAGATAAGTAGAATAAATCTCTCATTGAAGCAGTCATTTCACCTCAACATAATCAAGTTCTCAAAGACTATTGCCCAAATACATTCAGAATCCAGTCTTTATTTTGTTAAATTACTACTTAGCTCAAGCATGTAGACACTTCTACTTGCATCATTAACAAGACTCCTGCAAAGCCAGGCGTGCTGGCACGTGTCTGCAATCCCAGTCCCGTTCTGGGAGGCTGAGGCAGAAGGATGGCAAGTTTAAGTCCAAATTGGGTAATGTAGCAATTTAGTGAGACCCTGTTTCAAAATAAAATATAAAACATGCAAAGCCCCTGGTTCAATCCCTGGTACCACATTAGAAAAGTCTTTCTTTGGGTGCTGAATTGTTCTGCAAGTTTTTCTCTGATTTGGCAGAGCTAACTCTTTTCAGGTCACTGGTCCTATTAGCAAATGTTGATAGGATAACAGAACACAGCACATACTAAAATACTGTTTGCAAAGTATCTACATGGTAGGATGGCTTTTCCCATTTAGCTCATTCAGTTGTAATCGCACAAATTTTCCTGTGATAAATAGATTTCACAGGTTAATCTCTTAAAACATTTTCTTTGTTCCATGTTATAAATGTTCTTGCCTATCCTCTCCAACCTTTTGACAAGAAAGAACGAAGATCAAATTCCTTTATAAAAACTGAGACACACCTCTTGGTTGTAGTCTTAACTGATCCCTTTTTCTCTTTCTTTTCTTTTCTTTCTTTCTTTCTTTCTTTCTTTCTTTCTTTCTTTCTTTGTTTCTTTCTTTCTTTCTCTCATCTTTCCTTCCTGTCCTTCTTTCTTTCTTTCTAGTGCTTTCTTTACATTAAAGAACCAAAGACTGTGTTTTGATTTTTATTTTCAAACATGAATTCTGGAGTAGTTTCTGCTACTTTTATTTCTATTTTCAACTGAACTCTACGTTTACAGTTTGCTTTCTAGTTCTACTTAGTTATAATCACTCCTCCCATTTTAACATACATAAATCACACTCTGAACAATAAATATTTTTTCAGTAAAATTTTCAACTCCAGAACTTCCATCCTGTGATTTCCAAGAGTTAAATCATGGAAATCCTGCAGTCTAATGCTATCCATGCTTTTAAAAGCATAAACGAATTGTTGATAGTTGACTTCTTAACTATACTGCTGAAAAATCATGTATTTATGAAATCCTGGGTATAACGTTTTATTCACTGTTCATTCTTGCTTGTGCAATAATTATTTTGGAAAAGACTATGACATCAATTCAAATTTTTCCCTTTTCATTAATTACTTAATCAATTATATATTAGCTTTTTAAGTCCTTAGATGTATTAAAGATAAAATCAAGGTAAACAAATAATATTAAACCTCTGCCTGTTCTGACTTGAGTTCCTCCAAGAAAGGAAATCAGTTCAGACTAGAACACTAGGTACTTTTGTATTTTTTAAAATTAAATACAGTCAATGACTTGCAGAAAAAAAACAAGCTAAGTACTTCATATGTAAGATGACAGATCTTTTTGTTTTTTAGTTTTTCTATGATTATGATTATGAAATAGAAGATGAAAGGTTGTCAAATTCACAAATGTAACTTCCTTTGCTTTAATAAACAGGATTACCACTTATCTTTCAGAGGCCATTTTAAAATTAAATAGCTTTAAATAAATATTAACTCACAACACTCATTAGAACAATATAAGATATAATGTTCTCTCTTTCATTGGAAAGAATGTGAAGGATTAAGAAAGTTAACAGTTACACAAGGTGTCAGATGCCTTTCAAATGCCTGAAGTACTTGTAATTTGATATTGTATTTACCTATTTTTTTACAGTTTCCAAAATATAAAACAGGCTACTTTGAATGGGAAAATTTGCCTGGATTTTCCTGATTCCGTATTCCTTCTAATTCTTTACTTTCTTTTTTGGTAGCTTCCATTCTGCATTTTATGAGTTAGTTAGAGGGCCCTAAGATTACTGGAACCACACACACTTTCTGTCCTTATGTATTTATAATATGTACTCTTTGTGAATGTTTACTGACTTCATGACATTGAGTCAACTCTTGACCTGTTTAAGACTTACTACTATGATTTCACTAAATGATTAAGTAAAAGACACAATGAAAAGCATAATTAAAAGTACTCTACACTAGGAATATGACTGCTTTTCAAGGACGAAAAAAGAAAGCATTCATGTACGTGCATATACTCAACATAAATTTTTAAAAAATGAAACATGAATTCCCAAAATGTGTGTCCCAGCACCTCTGTATTCCAGAACAGGTAAAGGGGAGACTCTGGATAGAATAAACTGTGCTTTGAAAACATCCTGGGGACTTGCTATGTTTAGTGTGCTTTCTCCTCTCCACTCACTGCTTCATTCAAAAAACTCTACTGGTTTAGTAGGCGAAAGAATTTGACATATTATTCTGCATCAATATTAGACGCAAAAAGTCTTTAAGTTACCAAGAGCTTTATATAATTAAATGCCAAAAGCAAACAAAACATGCTGTAATATTTTTGCATTAATGCACTTTACATTACTTTTATTAGGTAGCCAGGCATAGATATCTATATCCTTTCTTCTTGGGCTCAAAAATAGTATCGACACATTGTGAGTTCTCTTCAAAAGAGCTGAGGGGAAATATCAGAGATTCTAAGGGAGAACAGCTTGGCTCGTATACTTTAATGATACCCACAAGGTGTTTTCACTCAGTCTTTAAGCGAACTGATTTTAATCATCAGCAATACTACCCTGCTTGACCTTTTTCGTTGTTTTCCTTACTGTGTCAGACCTCAATCTTGCCAGAGCTTAGAGGTGTGAATGCCCAGATCATGAAGCATCCCTTACTTCTTGTGCCGTTAGCATCTGCCTCCAGGCTTTGCAATCAGAATAACCTAAAGCCATGTCACTAGAAGCACAATATTTAAACCTAGAAGGAATAAGACAGACCATTCGGTCCAGTCTAATCATTTTCTAGAACAGCGAAGTGGCCTGTCCAGGCTTACACAACAAATTTAATCACACACAAGAAACTAAGACTCCCCACCACTTGTCTAGTTCTATCATTAAGACCAGTCAAAGCACACACGACTGAAGAGTTTCTCCTGCTGGATTCACAATGGCTTCACAGTCTCATTAATTCTAAGGTTCAGTTAAAAAACTTCCTAGAAATGGAAATAGTTTTGTTTCATGTTCATGAATCCAATACCAGTAAAAGCAAGTTTCTGCAGGCCATCACCACAACCAAATAGTAACAGCCAATTGCCATAAATGGACTTTCTTCACTGTCTACCTAGTTTTTACTTAGGGCCTGCCAATCTCAAACACTGCATGGGCAGACATATCTAAAACTTCCTAAAAAGCACTTTGCAAAACACTATGCATCCACACTGTTACTGCAGAATCCAAAATCTGAAGTCCTTGTTGGATGAGCTGGCTTTTACCATGATTTATTTCAGTCTTCACCTTAAACAACTGATTTTTTTTTTCTTTTTGAGACAGGGTCTCACTATGCAGTCCAGGCTGGCCTTGGGCTCACTTTGTAGCCCAGGCTGGTCTTGAACTTGCAAATGATTCTTTTGCCTCAACTACCCAAGTGCTGGGATTGCAATAGTGCGCCACCACACCTGGCCTTAAACAATTAATTTGGATCTTCAGTGTTCACTTTAGTCATCTAAAGTGCATTTTCTTGTTTGGATTAAAGTAATATAGAAACCTCACTCTGATTAAGATGGTAACCAACCCAAGCACTATAAATATGTTTTTTCCCATCATATACCTATAAATGATCCCAGAACCATACCCAAAACAGCATGGTAGAGGAACATTTGAGGAGGCGAGGGCATCAGTGAATGATGGGCTGGAGGACCATATTTTAGTTATAACTGTGTCAACTCACAGGGATTCTAGGCAAGATGTGTAATCAATTTAGGTCTCCGGCTTCACAATATCTAAAATAAAAGGGCTTGTCTAATCTTTGCTGGGAGTCACTACTCACTTGCTGTTACCTATCATTCAAACTGTGGCTAATGAGACTGAGGGAATGCAATTTTAATTTTACTTAATTGTAGTTTGTGTGTGTGTGTGTGTGTGTGTGTGGTGGTGGAGGCCCTGCAGATAAAACATACTCTACCACTTAGCAACCTCTCCAGCCCTTTTTATATCTTACCTTGAGACAGGGTCTCACTAAGTTGCCCAGTCTGGGCTTGATCCTTCTGTCTCAGGGCTAGGATCACAGGTATGTGCCACCACACAGGCCTTATGCATGTTTTCTTAAGAAACACTTTCTTATTACATAGAAAGCAGACAAGTGGAGTTGTCTACATGGCTGCCTTCTTTTCCCACAGGAAGTGCTTTATATTATAGATGTGTATACATAGGATTCGTCACAGTGACATTTCTTTGTGGTCACAGCTGATTGGATGATGGTGGATACTTGACCCAGTGAGCCAATCAGAAAGCTCCTGCCAAAAAACTGGTAGTAGTGACAGGAACTATATTTAGTCTCTGAGCAAGCTGCAACAATAATATGTAAACGTGGACATATTACAGCTCCAGAACAGTTACATTCTACCAGGTGACCTGAACAAATAAGAAATATTCCGCACAGATAAAAGAAAATTCTGCAGAGATTTACATGTGATCAAAGGAAAACCTCGTAGTTTTCCATTCCTAGCTGTGGTCATTCCATGATGCCAGACTGAGTCCTGGCCCTTAGAAAGCAGGTCATATCTCAGTATCCCTGTAATAATAGCATCTTTCTTCCCTCCTTCCCTTCCTCCCTCATTTTCTTCTTTCCTTCTTTCTCCTCCTCCCTTTTCTTCTTTCTGATTAAGAATGAGTCCATTACAGTTAAGAAGAACAAGAGAAGTCTAAGCTAATCAAATGGGCTCCTTCAATATTCAGAAATTTGACATTTTTGGCAACAGTTAAATATTTATTGGTAAGTATTTTTATACTATATGCATTGTCTAAAGAATGGTGAGGGGACACAAAGAAATGAAAGGTTTCTTCCTGGTCTTCAGACAATTAAGATACAGCAAAAAGAAAAAAAAAACATAATAAAAATATAACAATGATGATATCTGACAATTACTGTATGCAAAGCATAACTCAGACTTTTTATATCTGAGTTATTTCTTAGAACAATAATCTGAGTGTATAACACACACTTTGAGTGTGTAAATACATGACCTTGTACTAAGAAACAGCTTCTGAACAAATGCTGTAGAAATTGAAAGCTATAAACTAGAAGGTCAGGTCCCCATGGCACGTGGTTAATGACACACTGTTGACCACTACCACTAGGACCAAGCTCGGTACAGAGAATGTATGATTCCACTTTTTCCCAGTCATATGATAGAGATGAAAGAAAGCGTGATTTGAAACAGTAAAAAAAAAAAAAAAGTCTTGTGAGCCAGGTGTGGTGGTCTATGCCTGTAATCACAGCTATTTGAGAGGCTGAGGCAGAGGGTTGTAAGTTTAAGGCCAGCCTGGTGAATTAATGTTATTCTGTCTCAAAAGACAATAACAAATGGCTTGAGATTTGACTCAGTGTAGAAGCTTCAATTCCTTATGTGTGTGTGTGTGTGTGTGTGTGTGTAGGGAGGGAGAGAAGGACGCAGGGAGAGAAGGAGAAACAGAGAGAAGGACAGGGAAAGGGAGAGGAAGAAGGAGGAAGAACAGGAGAAAAAAGAGAAGGAAAAGGAGGAGAGGAAGAAAGAGAAAAAGAAGGAGAAGGAAAGAAAGATAGAGAAAGGGAGAGGGGAAGAAAAGGAGGGAGTGAGAGAAAAGGGAAGGGAAGAGAAGAGAAAAAAGGAAAGAAGACTGCCTTGTGACAAAGCTCTTCAACTGACCTTGGAGCAGATGACCACTAAGGAGTACTCAGCTCCAAAGTACACCATGATTCTGGGGTAGATTTGGATAGATGTCGCAGTGGGGAGGGGCATCACTGACCAAGGAAAGCAGCAGTCAGCAAAATATGGGAGTTGAGAATAAACAAGATAATTTTAGGAGGCAGTGATGCATCTGGCTAGGGTGGCAAGTTTGTGCTGGGGAACAATTGAATTACAATGAGATGGTTAGGGTAAGGTGAGATTACGGAGAGGCATAAACAAGAGCCTTGGGAATTTGGCCTGCAACTTTCAGGAAATGGGAACAATAAGATGGTTCTTGAATTCAGAAAAGACTAAATGAAGTATCAGAAAGAAGGTTCATGAAAACCATTGCATAACATAATTCTTCCATTTAGGATCTTTCATTAAACACACACATATCCAAAACATGATAGCAATGTTGGATTCGACACTGTGTTGATGTCACAGGCCCTCATCTCACAATAATCACCCTGTGGACTATATTCAGCTTAAACGTGTGCCTCAGGGAAATTATAAGTGACTACACATCGGTGAACCTTTTCTTGCCTTCCTTTCTTCACTTTCTTTCAGCAAGTATTTATCAAGTGCCTGTGATCCAGTAGGCACTGCAGATTGAGACAAAACAAAGAAAATTCAGTTTCTCCCTCTGAAGTTCATAAGGTAGTGGGAGATTTTAAATTAAATAATCCAATAAGCGATCAGGAAACTGCTACTCTGAGGAGTGCTCTGGAAAAACGTCTCTAATAGGAAGATCTGGTATCATCAGGAAGGTGAAGAAAAGCTTCCCTAAAGAGGGAAACTAACACCTGCAGAGCCCGGGGTTCGTGCACAATTCCAGGTAAGGAGCATACCGTAACGAGGAATGAAGGCAGCAGCAATGATGTAAGGATGAAGATCTGAAAAGGAGCTTAGAAAGGTGGCAGATCAAGAGTCCAAATCCTGGAATGGGGAGGGAAGCAAGAGAACCCAGAGACAGCACAACCAGGTAGAAGGAGGTGGGAATGGTCCATCCCAGAAAGGGAATTCTGTACACCTAACTGAGAAGGGTGCCATAGAGGAAAGATCGCCGAGAGGCTGAGAAACAATAGTATGATATGTGACCTGTCCACTTTTTATTTAGTCATACCTTTAAAAAACACTTTAAGGGCTGGGAAGATGCATCGCTCAGGGCTAGAACACATGCTTAGCATTAGCAAGGCATGGGGTTTTATCTTCAGGACAAAAAGGAAAAGAAAGAAAGAAAAAGAAATACCAAAACAAAACAAAACAAAGCCAAAAATCCTTAATTAAAAACTGATCAAGATACAGCAGTAAAGATGGGGTGAAGTACAAATCGCAATAGATGCTAAATCAGAGAAACTTTGATGAACAAGATGTTTACATGTTTATATGATCATGAAGAATCTTGCCCCAAATTGCTAATGAGTAAATACACAGAAGTAGTCATTGAAACAGCTTTGTGAGGAGGAGGACATTGTATGCACCTAGACATGATCATCTGAACACGTATCATCCTGTTCAGAGCATCTGGGCTTGGAATGCACAAGGTCCATAGAATCATTAAGGAACATCAATCAAATGCCTGATAAAGAAATGCTTTACCAAGGGGAGGGTTATTACAGACAAAAAAATATAGTGCTGTACAGACAAAGAAAGACTAAGGAACTCTTAAAGGAAGCTAAAGAGACATGGCTTGTTAGTCTCCTGTTGTTGTCATAACAAATTACCACAAAGTTGGTGACTTATAACACAAAATTGCATTTGACAGCTCTTGTGGTTAGAACAAAATCGATCTCATTAAGCTATGTTTCTTCTGGATGTTGCAAGAAGAAATCTTTGCTTTACCTTTTCCAGCTTCTCTAGGCCATTTGTTTTGCTTGGTTCATCGCCCTTTTCTCTATCTTTCAAGCCAGGAGAGTAACATTTTCAAATTCTTCTCTCTAGTGCTGATACAACTGC
This sequence comes from Dasyprocta punctata, assembly GCA_004363535.1. Taxonomy (NCBI): domain Eukaryota; kingdom Metazoa; phylum Chordata; class Mammalia; order Rodentia; family Dasyproctidae; genus Dasyprocta; species Dasyprocta punctata. Next base: position 13,630 of record RJWM01039617.1, read on the forward strand.
TTCCCTTTTATAAAAATTTACATAAATTAGAGTAGACTCATCCAGCTAATCCAGAATAATCTTCTCATCTCAAAATTCTCAGCTGAATTACATCTGTAAAGTATCCTTTGAATGGAAGGTAGCTATTATAGCTTGTGTCTGCACATTCTCCCAAGCCTCGTGCAGTCAGAAGTGGGGCTTTTTCAAAGGTGACTGGATTTTGAGTGTGTGACAGTGACATTGATTCATGGTGCAATGCTAAACTCAAGGACTCTAGGATTAAGGCTATCAGGGCTACTTGCCTTAAGTAGCCTCGATAAGATATAAGGGGCAAAAAAGACACTGTTAAAGTCCTTTCTTTGGTTGTTTTGCTGCCTTCTGCCCACTATGAACTGTTTCTGAATTATTCTGAATGCCACCCTGTCATGGAGCCAGTCAGTTATAGACTAAAACCTCTAAAAACTGTGAGCCAAATAAACTTTCCTCCTTTAACTTTGGATGTCAGGTATTTTGTCTCAGCAACAAGAAAAATCTCTAAAACAAAATTTAGTAGCAAGAGTGGGGTCATTACAGTGACTATACCTGACCATGTAGTTTGAGAGCCTTTGAGACTGGTTTGCAAGATCACTTTAGAAAGGTTCCTAGATGCTGACCAAAAAGTAGAGCTGAAACAACTTAGGCTATACTTGATGGAAGATCATGGTCAGAGCTTAGAAGACTAGAATGCTGACAAAAGTGATGCTCGTAATGACCAGGCTTAGGGGGTTTCTGCTGAGAACAAGGACTGCACTGACTGTTAGGCTTCAGACAATGTGTGTATTACTTAGCCGAAAGTTTATCTGCATTGTGCTTATATCCAAAGACTTTGCCTGAGATTGAGATTAAAGACAGTGGACTAAGAAATCTGGCAAAAGACATTTCAAGGCAATCTAATATTGAGGCAATGTCATGTCTACTGCTGGGGGCTCTTGGCCAGATTTATGTTGAAAATCAAGAGCAAAGAGCCCAGGAAAATGATTTCAACCATAGAATTTGGCCAGAAAGGAAGCACCAGGAAAGCTGTGAACTGCAAAGATAGAGCAGAAGAGATCTTGCTTGCTGAAAAAGAGTAAGAGAAAAAAAAAAAAAAAAGATGGCCTGAGAGCATCACAAGAAAAAGCAAGACTCTAATCTTTACTGCTTTACAGTTGCAAAGGTGAAAGACTTGGCTCTGAGAGGAAAGCCCACAGCATCATGTTCCAGAATGGCAGTGGCCTAGGGAACCTTCCTTACTTTAACTTCGGGTGTCAAATATTTGTTTCAGCAACGGCAAAAAAGCTAACATATTCGCTGGACAAGGCATCTTTAGGCAGCCGTTGTTCGCATACCAAAATGCAATTCGTGATCCTAGATCTAATCTTGTACCAAAGGAAAATAAATGCAAAAATTTAAAACAATCAAAATATAGGCAATAGATCAAAGTATTAGAATTATTGCTAAATAATTTACTAATGATGCAAATGTTGTGTGGTTAAATAAGAGAATTATTCTTCATTTATGAAATAAGGAAGTATTTAGAGTGAAATGACCATGATGTACACAACTAAACAAGGGATTCATAAAAATAAAACACATTCACACATATGGAAAGAAAGCAATTAAGAAAGTAAATAAGACAGAATGTTAAAATAGATGAATTTAGATTAAAAATATATGGTGTCCTTTTGAATATTCTCATTACTTTTCTGTAGATTTAAAATTATTTAGAAACAAAAAGTTAAAGAAAACTGTGTGTAAATAATTTACTTCAAAAACCGATGGAGAAATTTCTTTTTAACTACAAGAAACTCATCGTTTATGTTACAAACATTAGAATGAATGCAGATGTGTGACACAAATTCAGCAACTCAGTTTTTGTTTTTTTCTATAATAACATTACCGGTAAATGAAAAGAATCAGAAACATCTAAGTATTTTTTCAGGTTATAAAGTTAAGAAAATCCTAACCATCTGGCAATAGTATAGTTTTAAAATAGAATTGGTGACTATCACTGAGTTTAAATACTAACTGTCTGATCACAACCTGCTATTGGTGAGAATCTGCTGGGTCATTTTCTGAGAAGGCCCTTAGGAAAGTAGACTCCCTTTTTCAGGCGGACTTGGCTAATTTTTAAAACAAAAGGAAGAAAAATAACTGTATTCTATTCTAGAGCTTTCTCCTGTCCTACACCTCAGGCAAAATGTTATTGCTTTGGCCCCAGGGAATCTTTCTGGCTTCCACTTTCACTCCAC
>RJWM01039618.1:0-16003 GCA_004363535.1 Dasyprocta punctata
TTTTTTGGTTAAGTGGATTTTTAAGACAATAGAATATGTTTGGGTGCCACTGTCATTGAATTAAAAGGAAGGAAGATACAATGCAAATGACAGAGGAGACCATTACAGGAGGGAGTCCTTGAACACAAGAGGGGTGGAGACCTACAACAGATGGGAAGTTGGTTTTGAAAGGAGTGGGGCACATCCTGTTGTAATTAGAGGGGAAGCTGAGACAACAGGTCCAGATTAGGTCGGTACAGAGAGGTCTGCCTGTCAAGAGGTACAGGCTGCCAGTGAGGGGCTCCGTGGGACAGGAGAGGTGTGCTGGAGGAGATCCCTATGACGTCATCCTGGAGAGGGGAACAGTGACCTGGGGAATGGAGTGGAATTGCCAGGCAGTGTTGGGAGTGCCTGTTTGAGAAATGACATGAGTTTGAGCCCAACCTGTGTGGTTTTCTGTTTGTTTAACCTTGGAGGGGTGTTGTGAGCATTAAATGAGGTAATACATGAAAAGCATCTGGTACAGTGCCAGGTGCATGATTGAGTGCTGCCTCCTTGTTTTTTTTTTTTTTTTTTTTTTTTTTGAGACGGTCGCACTATGAAGCTCAGGCTGATTTTGAGCTCAGAGATTCTCTTTCCATCACGTCCCTAATACTGAAATTGCAGTGGTGTACCATCATGTATGGCTCTACCACCTCTTATTTGAGTTCTTAGTTTTTTCTTTTCTCTTTATACAGTGTGACTGAGGAGGGCTAATAATTACTGCCTTTCTGGATCTTCTCCTGTAGCATATTCTTCAATTCAGCATCGACTGCAATTTGTATCTCCTTGAAAGCTTGGCTTCTGGTGAGGTTACATTTATGCAGCTTCATAATTCAGGCTGTTTGCGCTTTAGATCCATCGCCCTGGACTGGATGGGTTCAAACTTTGTCACAGTGACAGTTCTTAAGGTTTTGTGAAAATCTTTAATTACTGCATTTTATTTTAGATTTGATGTATTGGTACATCATAGGTACAGAATCTAACATTACCAGATCTACAGATCTAGATCACCAGAGAGTTTTCAGTTTAATAGGTTGTCATTTCTCTTGGGCCACTTGGGCTGTATTAATATACAAATTATAATGGCTGACATTGGGCTTGTAAAAGTGCCAAGCACTTTGCGTAATCCTGTTAAATCCTTACCTCAGCTCTGTCAAGGGCAGTACTATTATTTTTGTCTGTTTATCAGTTGCAAAAGTACTCAGAGAGGTTACGTAACTTACCCAAGATACACACAATCTGATCTACAGTTTCTAGTTTCACTGTAGACTTTTAACTTTGTTGTTGTGGTTGTAGTTGTTAAATGGCTTGGGCATACTCACCTATACCGTAGTGGAGTACTTACATGGATTAGGGCTTGGTGATGCAGCCACTCAGAGGATGAGGCAGGAAGATCATGAGTTTGGGATCAGCCAGGGAATCATAATAAGACCCTGTCTAAAAAAGAAAAAAAAAAAAAGAAAAAGATAAAAGAAAAGATGTTTTACTCCAAAGCTCGGTTGCTTGGGTTCAAAAACTGCCACTTACTAGTTTTGTGACTTTGGTTCAAGCATTTAAGTTTGGCTTTGTTTCTTTATTCATAAAATAAGAATAATAATAGCACCTGCCTGATAGGAATATTGTGAATATTACATGAGTTAATATGCTTAATATGGTGGCATGATGCCAGTATGTGTACTGATTGATTAGTTCCAACCAAACCCTTCTCCAAGGTTCTTGCTCTTGCATATAGGTAGAGTTTTAAGATTGTAGGGCTCTGTATGACTTCTACCTTAGGGAGCACTTTTATTTTATTTTATTTTGTTTCATTATATCTCTGAGGGAGGCAAACAGATAGTAGTTTGCTTCTAGGTGTAGAGAAGAATTTGAATTTCATTCAGAATCACTAGACCAGTGGGTTCATTTCATTAGTCTTGGCATTGCCTGCCACTTAAAACAGGAACACAAAGCTTGGGGAATGATGCGATTCCATCTCGTTCCCAAAGCAGCACCCCACTGGAGAGATTTGATTAGAAAGACCAATAGACTACATAGCTGGTGATGGGTACAACATGTGGTAGATGATGTGGGTGATTGGGCTGCAAATGAAATGTCCAAAAAGAGCTGTAAAATCTTTGAAGTTATGGTGACAGTTTCTTTCAGTTATTGATTCAAAGCAAGTAGGCTGGCTTGGCATTTGAAACCAATAAAAGTTCAAAACAATCTTTTCTAATACACAACAGTGAGAGTAAATGCCTGATATAAAGTAGTGGTTCCCTAGTGAGTTTGCATCAGAATCGCCAGAGGGGAGTTTATGAAGTCTTACAGGATGATAGCCTCCACTTCCACTGATTCAGAATTAATAAATCCTGGTAGGATTCTAAAATCAATCTTTTTTTTTTTAAGAGCTCCCTAGTGACTCAGACATGCAGTTAGTATGGGATATCATTAGTGTAAATCAGTGCTTTTTAGCTTTGACTCTGTTTTTGAATTTTCAATCCATTTTTTAAATAAAACACTGATGCTCTGGAGCCACCCAGGGATTCAGATTTAATTGGCTTGGATGAGGTCTCGACATTGCATTTTTAAAAGGTTCCCATGTGATTCTTATTTTCAGCCTGGTCTGAGAGCCACAACATAGATAAACTAGATTTCCCACCATAGTTTAGTTACACTTGAATTTAAAGTGAAAAAATTGTCATTTTTGAACTTCTCCAGTGCAGGTATTTAATCTGATAATCAGGTAACAAGCAAAGATGTGAATTGATGATTGAATTAGCATTTCTTACACTTAGCAATGATGGTTTGATCAGGTTTACCTTAGGGAAAAGACTTAACATTTACTGAGAGATTTCTGTATGATCTCAGTTTTATAGCAACTTTGGGAAGTATGTATTATTCCCATTGTGTTGGTAAGAATTTTGAGCTAAGGGAGGTTAAATAATTTGCACAAATTCTGTGCCCAGCTATATGCAGTATAGTTTCAAAGCCTAGGTTCTATTTCCTTAGTGGTTTCCTAGTGTCCTTTTTCAGAAGTTGTTTTCATATTTGTAGGATACAAATCCTTTTAAAGATGTTGTTCTTTTGAAGAGCAAAAATTTTTCGTGAAGTCTCGTTACCAAGTTTTGCTTTCGTGGTTTATGCTCTTAGTATACTAAAAAGTCTTTGCCTAATCCAGTGCCACAAAGGTTTTTTTTTTTTTTGGCACCAGTGATCAAACTCTCAACTTCACACCTGCCATGCAGGTGCTTAAGCCACTGAACCAAACTCCCAGCCCTAGTTTTTTGAGACAGGGTTACACTATGTAGCTCAGGCCAGCCTTGCGTTCACGTTGTAGCCCAAGTCAGCCTCAAACTCACAATGCTCCGCCTACCTCAGCCTCCTGAGTGCTGGGATTAAAGGTGTGTGCCACCATGCCCAGCAACCACAAAGGTTTTTACCTCAGTTTTTGTCTAGAAGTTTTATAGGTTTAAGTTTTGCATTAAGTTGATTTTGTGCATATGTGAATATAGAGTGAAATTAATAATTTTGCATATGAATGTCTAGTTTTTCCAACACTACTTAATGAAAGTACTATCTGGTGTTCGCTGTATTATCTTTGTACCTTTCATGAAAATTTTTTGTCCTTATGTGTGAGTTATTGCTGGTGTCTCTTTCTCTTCTTTTGAGATGCATGTCTTGTACCCTTACCATGTTATCTATTGTTTTATTTCACTATTTCTATTTGTTATAAGAAGGTGCTGATCAGTAAAATAAAGGAAGAAAAAAACATAAAGGTATACAAATTAAAAAAGACAAAGTTGTCTCTATTTACAGATATGATTGTTTATAGGAAATCCAAGAAATCTACATAAAAGGTAGTAGAAATTAGTGACTTTAACAAAAACTCAGGCTGTATGGCCACTATACAAAATATAGTTGCATTTCTCAATATTGGCAATGAACCACTGGGAATTAAAATTTTAAAAATACCATTTACAATTGCATGAAAAACACGAAAATCTTAGGGATAGGTCTAATGAAGTTTGACAGTATTTAAACACTGAAAAACATAAAATATTTGAGAAAATTAAAGAAAACTGAAGAAATGGAGACATATTGCTTCTATTTGTTCGTATTTTATTGATATATTTTAATCTGTATTGAGAGGGTTCCCCTGCCTGAGATCCACCCAGCCATAATGGCGATGGTGAAATGATGAGTGATTATGGTGCCTAGTTCCTTCTTTCCAGCAATCTCCGTGACTCCTTCTCCCCATAAACGCTTGGCAAAGCCCGCGTGCAAAAAATAGCCCAATCACCTGTCACTACCTCATAAAGGAAGTTATGTCAACTTCCTAAATCCCACCTTACTACCTCCCAAGGAAGTTACATCGACTTCCAAACTCCCGCCTCATCCCAAGCTTAGTCCAATCCCATTAGGGCATTACTTCCTAAGGAAGTTACCTCAGCTTCCCGAACCCCTGCTCTACCCAACTTTATATAAGCTTGCTCCACTCCTTTGTCTGCAGAGAGTCATCACAGAGTCCTTCCTGTGGTGGCCGTCTCCATGCCTGCATTAAACCTTTTCTACTCTGCCACCTCCCTTTGCTGATTCTTGCGCCACTTTAGACTGAGTATCCCAACATTTGACTCAATCATGTATAATGATTTTTTTTTAAAAAGAAAAGGTACTGATCTTTTTTTGCGGTGGGGAACAAACTCACAAACTTGCACCTGCCAGGCAGGTGTAGGCCATGGAGCTAAATCCCCAGCCCTATTTTTTGAGACAGGGTCTCACTATGCGGTTCAGGCTGGCCTTGAACTCACTTTGTAGCCCAGGCTGGTCTCGAACTGACAACGATCCTCCTGCTTCAGCCTCCCGAATGCTGGGATTAAAGACATGTGCCACCACGCCCAGCAAGGTACTAATCTGTAATATCTTTGATTTTGGTAACAAGGTTGTTGTAGTCTAACATGCAATACAATATGTAGTGAAATTCCCTTTCTCATTTCATTTCTGATTTTGCTAGTTTGTTTTCACTTTTTCTTTCTTGCCTCCTTCTTTCCTGTTTCCTTTCCCTCATTTGCCCTTCCATCCCTGCCTCTTTCCTCCCCTGTAGTAGTCTGACATAGCTGCACTTTCCAAGACAGTTATCCCTAGCCACATATGGCTATTTAAATGTACATTAAATGAAGTTAAGTTAAAAATTGAATTCCTCAATTGCATTTTAAGTGCTCAGTAGTCTCAAGTAGGGACCATAGTGAACAGTGTGGCTATAGAATATTTCTACCATCACACAGAGTTCCTTTGGACTGTGCTAATCTAGAGCATAATCATTTTTCTTGATCTCTTCAAAGACTGGCTTGGGTTTTATAGATTTTTCTATTTTTCCATTTTACTGATTTTTGCTCTTTATTGTTTCCTTGCTTTGGATTTTCTTTTTTAAGAATTTCTTTGGGTAGAAACTTAGATGATTGATTTGAGAGCTCTGTTTTTTCCCAATAAAAACATTTACTGTGGTAAATTTCTCTCCAAGCACTGTTTTAGCTGTACCCATACTTGGATATGTTGTATTTTTCACTTTTATTTGATTTTAAATGTTTTATAATTTGCTTTGTCATTTTGTTGAATTCAGTTACTTAGAATTGTATTATTTAACTTCCAAAAATTTGAGAGTTTTAGATTTATTTCTGTTGATTTCTATGTTAACTGTATTTTTAAATGTGTATTTCAGTATAATTTTTTATGATTTTTATTTTGGCCCAGAATATGGCCTAGCTTTGTGAATATTCCATGTTCAGTTATGTGATTATCATAACACTACAGCAAGTCTTGAATTTCTGTACTTTCAGCCTTCTGTATTCTTTCTTAATATTTTGTTGGCTATTCTCTTTTCCCCCCTTTTAATATTAACTTTAGAATTATTGATATCTGTAACACAACTTGCTGGGATTTTTATTGGGATTGTATTGAAAATATAAATCACATTAGGAAGAATTGAGATAGTAACAGTGTTGAGTCTGTCCATAAACATGAAATATTTCTCCTTTTATTTAGATCTTTGCTGTCTTTCATCAGACCTTTATAGAGTTCTTTAGATAGGCCATATATATATAGAATATATATAATAATATATATTATATATTTATATATATATACTTAAGTTAATACTATGCAGTTCATTGTGAGGTAAGTACCTATAAGTGGTGTTGTGTATTACATTCCAGTTCCAGTTGTTAATTGGTGTTATTTAGTGCCACAACCCATGTGGCTTCTGAGGTTCTTGGGGTGAAGGACCACTAGAGGATGAGAAAAGTAAAGACAGAGACAAAGCTGGAGTCAGGTGGAGCCCTATCCTCCTGATGGGAGTAAAGGAACTGCTCAACCAATGTTGCAGGTTTGTTTATATACCAGGAAGGATGATGTCAATTTCAGCCCCTCTGCCTAGCAACCCAGGCCTGGATTGTTTAGGAGCCTCCTGTTTTGCTGGGCTGTGGGAGCGTTTTTCACATGATTGACCCAGGTGCTCTTTATTACTTTGGTAAGGTCATGTCTGAGTCATTTTCCAGTTTCAGTGGCTCCCAACAATTTAGGAAAGGAATTCACCTTTGCTTGTGAACTTTGTGCTTTGCGGTCTTGGTTAGTAGTTTTAGGAGTTCTTACTGTTGTTTGCTTTTTAGGATACTTTATTTACATAGGTGGTCATGTTATCTAAGAAGTAAGACATTTTATTTTTTCTTTACCAATCAGTATACCTTTCCTTTCCTTATTAAATCATCTAGGACTTCTAATATGATTTTGAATAGGATTGATGAGAAAAGAAAATCTTGCCTTGTTACCCATTTTAGAATATTTAGTTCCCCACCATTAAGTTACCTGTAGATTTTTTTGGTAGATATTCCTTACTAAGCTGAGTAGGTTCTGTTCTGTTCCAATTTTCTGAGGATTTTTGTCAAGAATAGAATTTGAATTTTATCAAATGCCTTTTATTTTCATCTGTTGAAATAATTTTTCTCTGTGTCTTCATCTCAATGACCCGCACATTGTAGTTACTGAAGGTATGCTGGATTAATATGGGATTTTTCACAGTTTTGATCTGTGTTTACACAATTCATACACTACGAATCAGGACCCAGAAAGTGCAGTGGCCTGGCAACCATATCCAGTCTGGTTACTTGGTGGTGGGTTCAGATGACCGGACTGCGATTCTTGCTCTTGTTCTTCATCTGTCTGTTGTCCTTTCCTTCTCTTTATCCCTGAGTCAGTCACTGGGCAGCTTCAGTTAGTCACTCCTAATAATGCAGATCACCCAACCGCAAGCCCGAATGTCATTTACCATTGTTTAGGAAGAGCCTTGTTTCCAGAAGTGAAGACTCAGGCATCATGGCCTCGTTACAGGGCAGTGGTTTTCCATTTTTTATCATATATCTGACTGGGTTGGGGGTAGGCACAGAGGAGGGAAAATTTGGAAAGATGAGCTAGAAAGGAAAGAATTTTGTATGTGGAAAAGTTGCTTTTTTTTATCAGCCTGTAGAAACTCAGTTCAAACCATCAAGTGATGTAGAAAGCCAGAAGTTTGGTTTTCTCTTCTCCCTGTAACTTTTCACAGGAGAGTATCAAATGAGGATAGGGAATAGGAGCATGCCTTTTCTTTTCTCTCTCTTTGTTAGGGTCTCTTAAAGAAATTGACTGTAGTTCTCAGTTCAGAGACTAGTATTACAACTCTAGTAAATGATTTTCAGTATTTTAGGGAGACAGCTTATGCATGGGCTTTAAATTTTTTGTATCTGAAAAAGATCTATATTGCTAATACCATTGCTCTATTTTTTTCAGTATATAGTAGATGATTAAAAGTTAAGAAGAAGATTGACCTTTAGGGGTCAATGTGTGTACATTGCTTACTGACCTTATTTCAGTTTCAGAAATGGTTTAGCTGTACCCTATAAATCAGTAGTTCTTCGGGTAATGCAAGTTCAGGTCTACTGATTGGAGGTACAGCAACTGTGTGTTTTGAAATAAAGCATTCATGTAATGACTGGTGTACTTCTGAGAGAAAGAGGGGAAAGTGGGAGAGAAGAAAGGAAGGACAGATAGACAGAGGGGCCTGAGGGACAAGAGGCTTAGAGAGAATATGCCAAAGCAATTTATGTCAAGAATAAAATAAATAGAAAGGTTAATCCTTGGCACCTAAATATCAGAAGCATATAGACTATGGTGTGACCCTGCGAGCAGGTCCTAGGAAGAACGAGGGTCTCGAGGAGAGGGCATAGAGATGGGGGAGGGCAAGGCTGGGAGAGAGAAAGGAAGACAAGACGAGTATCCGATCAAGTCTTCGTTTATTGAGGAAGCAACTACAGCTTTTATAGAGCCTAATGAGGTCCTAACCATATAAGGTAATGTTGCAGAGAAGCCTTGTGGATTGGCCCGACAGGGGGCGTGGCATTGCTAAGCGCTGCTACGTGTCTTATATCATAAGGGAGGTGCATGAAGGTGGAGAGAGGGAGGGGGAACCGGGAGTAGGCCATACCAGACTATCTCAGCCAGCAGTCTCTTACAGTGGTGTGATTTTTAAAGGGTGTTTTGAATGATTTATTTTTATCTGTGCCATTCTAATAATTGGTACAGCATTTGCTCACAGGGTGGTTCATGGTAATAATCCGTGGGTTGCAAGTTGGCTAAGCATTGTTGACATAAGCTTCTAATGATTTTGGAACCTTAAATTGTTCATTGTCCAAAAGGTTGTGACAATAATCCTTGGTGAGCTTGCTGCTTACAAAAGAGGATGACAATTTATTCTCATATGTATGCCTGCTGGGTAACAACTATATTTTTAATGTTTAAATTTTCATTACTAGCTTACTGTTTTTATACAGTTATTTCTATATTACTTACATTTTAGTGAAGTAGATTACTTATGTTTTTTATGGCTTTTTCAAATCTGCTTTGTGGAGGTATGTTCAGAAATCTTTTTTTTTATTACTAATAATAACAATGATCAGAGTAAAGCAAAAGAGAGAGAACCATATTGGGCCTCGAAGACAAAATAGAAGAGAATCACCCATACTTGCTACTTTGCCTGCTGTCACCTTCCAAAGAGATGCTCAGGTTGCTGCCCAGAGGCCTGCAAAATCTAGGAAACAATACTAGTAAAACGTTGGTTGATGTTCCTTGGTTGCTATCAATTTAGCCAGACCTCCGAAACAGCAGGTTGCTGACGGGGGGGGGGGGCGGGGGGGAGTGTCTGCCCCTGATTCCAAGCCTGTGAGCCTGTGCCGCTCGGGCCCTGGGGGCTGGGCCCCACAAAGGGCCCTTCTCATTCTCCTCCAGGGTCCCGAGGTCAGGACCCCGGAGGGCAGTTCATTTGCGTCCTGGTCTGTCTCTGTGCCACTCGGGCCGGCCCTGCCAGGGGCCCTTCTCATTCTCCTCCAGGGTCCAGAGGTCAGGACCCTGGAGGGCAGTTCATTTGCATCCTGGTCCGTGTCTGCGCCGCTCGGGCCAGCCCCGCAAGGGGTCCTTCTCGATCTCCTCCAGGGTCCCGAGGTCAGGACCCCAGAAGGCAGTTCATTTGCATCCTGGTCGGTGCCTGAGCAGTACGGGCCCTGTGGGCCGGGCCCTGCAAGGGGCCCTTCTCATTCTTCTCCAGGGTCCCGAGGTCAGGACCCCAGAAGGCAGTTCTTTTGAATCCTGGTCGGTGCCTGAGCAGTTCGGGCCCTGTGGGCCGGGCCCCGCAAGGGGCCCTTCTCATTCTCCTCCAGGGTCCCGAGGTCAGGACCCCAGAGGGGAGTTCATTTGCGACCTGGTCCGAGTCTGCGCCACTTGGGCTGGGCCCCGCAAGGGGTCCTTCTCGTTCTCCTCCAGGGTCTCGAGGTCAGGACCCCGGAGAGCAGTTCATTTGCGTCCTGGTCCGTGTCTGCGCCGCTCGGGCCAGGCCCGCAAGGGGTCCTTCTAGTTCTCCTCCAGGGTCCCAAGGTCAGGACCCCAGAAGGCAGCTCATTTGCATCCTGTTCGGTGCCTGAGCAGTTCGGGCCCTGTGGGCCGGGCCTCGCAAGGGACCCTTCTAATTCTCCTCCAGAGTCCCGAGGTCAGGACCCCAGAAGGCAGTTCATTTGCATCCTGGTCGGTGCCTGAGCAGTTCGGGCCCTGTGGGCCGGGCCCTGCAAGGGGCCCTTCTCATTCTCCTCCAGGGTCCCGAGGTCAGGACCCCAGAGGGCAGTTCATTTGCATCCTGGTCCGAGTCTGTGCCACTCGGGCTGGGCCCCGCAAGGGGTCCTTCTCATTCTCCTCCAGGGTCTCGAGGTCAGGACTCCAGTGGGCAGTTCATTTGCATCCTGGTCCGTGTCTGCACCGCTCGGGCCAGCCCCGCAAGGGGTCCTTCTAGTTCTCCTCCAGGGTCCCGAGGTCAGGACCCCAGAAAGCAGTTCATTTGCATCCTGTTCGGTGCCTGAGCAGTTCGGGCCCTGTGGGCCGGGCCCCGCAAGGGGCCCTTCTCATTCTCCTCCGGGGTCCCGAGGTAAGGACCCCAGAGGGCAGTTCATTTGCATCCTGGTCCGTGTCTGCGCCACTCTGGCTGGGCCCCGCAAGGGGTCCTTCTCGTTCTCCTCCAGGGTCCCAAGGTAAGGACCCCAGAGGGCAGTTCATTTGTGTCCTGGTCCGAGTCTGCGCCACTCAGGCTGGGCCCCGCAAGGGGTCCTTCTCGTTCTCCTCCAGGGTCTCAAGGTCAGGACCCCGGAGAGCAGTTCATTTGCGTCCTGGTCCGTGTCTGCGCCGCTTGAGCCAGCCCCACAAGGGGTCCTTCTCGTTCTCCTCCAGGGTCCCGAGGTCAGGACCCCAGAAGGCAGTTCATTGGCGTCCTGGTTGGTGCCTGAGCAGTTCAGGCCCTGTGGGCTGGGCCCCGCAAGGGGCCCTTCTCATTCTCCTCCAGGGTCTGGAGGTAAGGACCCCAGAGGGCAGTTCATTTGCATCCTGGTCCATGTCTGCGCCACTAGGGCTGGGCCCCACAAGGGGTCCTTCTCGTTCTCCTCCAGGGTCCCGAGGTAAGGACCCCAGAGGGCAGTTCATTTGCATCCGGGTCCATGTCTGTGCCACTCGGGCCGGCCCTGCAAGGGGCCCTTCTCGTTCTCCTCCAGGGTCTCGAGGTCAGGACCCCGGAGGGCAGTTCATTTGCGTTCTGGTCCGTGTCTGCGCCGCTCGGGCCAGCCCCACAAGGGGTCCTTCTCGTTCTCCTCCATGGTCTCGAGATCAGGACCATGGAGGGCAGTTCATTTGCGTCCTGCTCCGTGTGTGCACCGCTCGGGCCAGCCCCGCAAGGGGTCCTTCTCGTTCTCCTCCAGGGTCCCGAGTCAGGACCCCATAAGGCATTTCATTTGCATCCTGGTCGGTGCCTGAGCAGTTCGGGCCCTGTGGGCCGGGCCCCGCAAGGGGCCCTTCTCATTCTCCTCCAGGGTCCCGAGGTAAGGACCCCAGAGGGCAGTTCATTTGCATCCTGGTCCGTGTCTGCGCCACTCGGTCTGGGCCCCGCAAGGGTTCCTTCTCGTTCTCCTCCAGGGTCCCGAGGTAAGGACCCCAGAGGGCAGTTCATTTGCCTCCTGGTCCGTGTCTGTGCCGCTTGGGCCGGCCCCGCAAGGGGTCCTTCTCGTTCTTCTCCTGGGTCCCGAGGTCAGGACCCCAGAAGGCAGTTCATTTGCATCCTGGTCAGTGCCTGAGCAGTTCGGGCCCTCCGGGCCCGGCCCCGCAAGGGACCCTTCTTGTTCTCCTCCAGGGTCCCAAGTTCGGGACCCCGGAGGGCAGTTCATTTGCATTCTGGTCCGTGTCTGCACTGCTCGGGCCAGCCCCGCAAGGGGTCCTTCTCGTTCTCCTCCAGGGTCCCGAGGTCAGGACCCCAGAGGGCAGTTCATTTGCGTCCTGGTCTGTGTCTGTGCCGCTCCGGCCGGCCCCGCAAGGGACCCTTCTTGTTCTCCTCCAGCGTCTCAAGGTCAGAACCCCGGAGGGCAGTTCACTTGCGTCCTGGTCTGTGTCTGCGCCGCTCGGGCCGGGCCCCACAAGTGGCCCTTCTCGTTCTCCTCCCGGGTCCCGAGGTCAGTACCCCAGAATGCAGTTCATTTGCATCCTGGTCGGTGCCTGAGCAGTTCGGGCCCTGTGGGCCGGGCCCCACAAGGGGCCCTTCTCATTCTCCTCCAGGGTCCCGAGGTCAGGACCCCAGAGGGCAGTTCATTTGCGTCCTGCTCCATGTCTGCGCCACTCTGGCTGGGCCCCGCAAGGGTTCCTTCTTGTTCTCCTCCAGGGTCCCGAGGTAAGGACCCCAGAGGGCAGTTCATTTGCATCTGGGTCCGTGTCTGCGCCGCTCGGGCTGGGCCCCGCAAGGGGCCCTTCTAGTTCTCCTGCAGGGTCTCGAGGTCAGGACCCTGGAGGGCAGTTCATTTGCGTCCTGGTCAGTGTCTGTGCCGCTCGGGCCAGCCCCGAAAGGGGTCCTTCTCATTCTCCTCCAGGGTCCCGAGGTCAGGACCCCAGAAGGCAGTTCATTTGCATCCTGGTCGGTGCCAGAGCAGTTCGGGCCCTGTGGGCCGGGCCCCGCAAGGGGCCCTTCTCATTCTCCTCCAGAGTCCTGAGGTCAGGACCCCGGAGGGCACTTCATTTGCGTCCTGGTCCGTGTCTGTGCCACTTGGGCCGGGCCCCACAAGTGGCCCTTCTCGTTCTCCTCCAGGGACCTGAGGTCAGGACCCCGGAAGGCAGTTCATTTACATCCTGGTCGGAGCCTGAGCTGTTCAGGGCCTGTGGGCCCGGCCCCACAAGGGACCCTTCTCGGTTTCCTCCAGGGTCCCGAGGTCAGAACCCCGGAGGCAGTTCATTTGCATCTTGGTCCGTGTCTGTGCCACTCGGGCCGCGCCCCGCAAGGGGCCCTTCTCGTTCTCCTCCAGGGGCCCGAGGTCAGGAACCCGGAAGGCAATTCATTTGCGTCCTGGTCGGTGCCTGAGCAGTTCAGGCCCTGTGGGCCTGGTCACGAAGCGGCCCTTCTCGTTGTCCTCCAGGGTCCTGAAGTCGGGACCCTAGAGGGCATTTCATTTGCGTCCTGGTCCGTGTCTGTGCCGCTCGGGCCGGCCCCACAATGGGTCCTTCTCTTTCTCCTCCAGGGTCCCAAAGTCAGGATCCTGGAAGGCAGTTCATTTGCATCCTGGTTGGTGCCTGAGCAGTTCGGGCCCTGTGGGTTGGGCCCCACAAGTGGCCCGTCTCGTTCTCCTCCAGGGTCTTGAGGTCAGGACCCTGGAAGGCAGTTCATTTGCATCCTTGTCAGTGTCTGAGCGGTTCAGGCCCTGCAGGCCCGGTCACACAAGGGGCCCTTCTCATTCTCCTCCAGGGTCCCGAAGTCGGGACCCCGGAGGGCATTTCATTTGTGTCCTGGTCCGTTTCTGGTCCGCTCGGGCTGCCCCCACAAGGGGCCCTTCTCGTTCTCCTCCAAGGTCCCGAGGTCAGGAGCCCGGAAGGCAGTTCATTTGCATACTGGTTGGTGCCTGAGTGGTTCGGGCCCTGTGGGCCAGGCCCCGCATGGGGCCCTTCTGATTGTCCTCCAGGGTCCCGAGGTCAGGACCCTGGAAGGCAGATCATTTGCATCCTGGTTGGTGCCTGAGCGGTTTGGGACCTGCGGACCCGGCCCCGCAAGGGGCCCTTCTCGTTCTCCTCCACGGTCCTGAGATCAGGACCCCAGAGGGCAGTTCATTTTCGTTCTGGTCCATGTCTGTGCTGCTTGGGCCGGCCCCGCAGGGGGCCCTCTATGTTCAGAAATCTTAACCTGTTGTATGAAGATGTTTTTCTGTTTTCCTTCCTATTCTGAATCCCTTTATTTCTTTTTTCTGCCTGAGTACACTGGACAGAATTGTTAGTGGCTCTATGGGCAACACCTTGCCCTGCACTCCTCCCTGCTTCCCAGGAGCTGCCAGCTCTACCATACTTGTACCACAGAGAATTGTTAATAAGCATGAATGAAAATTGACTAAGGGTAACTTTGCTTTCAACGTGAATATTGGTTACCTTTATCATTAAATAGCAGCAATGCAGTTCTTTAAACAATCTAAAGTAAAGACATGCCAAATAATATAGTTCAAGATTCTTGTACTGGGAATTGGTCTTAGGAAAAACAACTTTCTTAAGAAGGACATCTAATCCCTAGGCGACTGCATATAGGGCATCATGCCTCACTCAGCCCTGAGCCTTTGGGACTTTCTCACTCTCTTCTCCCAGATTGGCATCTGTCTCTGAGAGAGGGGTGTAGTAGCACTGTTAGAAACCTCAGCTCTTTCCCAGGATGCTCCCCGCTGCTAACTGGGTTCGGCTCTGGTCAGAGGTGCCGTCAGCCTCTGCCTTTGTTTGGGCTTCAGTTCTCGTTTTAGATTCTCCTTGGGTCTAGAGGATCCATCTCCCTCTTTTTTTTCTTCTCTTTTTTTTTATATTCCAACATTTGGATGGTATCTTTGAGGGAGTTCCCCTATTGTGGTGTTAACTGGTCCACCATTTTGTTCTACTCTCCCCAGGGAGACACTTTCTTTTTTGAATAAAGGTTCTTTATCCTATATGTTATGCTTCTAAATAAAATTTTACAGCTTTCACTGTGTAGTGAAATATACAAAGGTGTTTGAAAGATTCTTGCCATAGTATAAATTACTGTACAGTTATGGTGATGGTCTAATATGGCAGAAGAGCAAAGCGGGAAGGCTTACTCCCACAACCACTCCCTCCTTCTTCCCCTTCGGCCCAAATTGTTACTTTCCTGTTTGCATGTGAAGAAAATTCCCATCAGTTCCTCGCACGTCACCAATGCCTGCCCCATGTGCCACCTCTGATCAGAGGTCATATAACCCTTTGCTTCTGTATCCCATTGGAGAAGAAAGCCAAACCCCCACAGGTTATGGGCTCCTCTCCTTGTCCTCAATAAATAGCCATTTTCTCTGTCCTTCTGCTTCTCTATTGTGCGAGAAAACTCTTAACATTTGATGCCGAAACCCGGGAACTTGGCAGAGTGCATTAGCTCCTGGGGTTCTCCCCAGTCTTGAGCTCCCTCTGCCTCCAGGCCAGTCTGTCTTTCCTCCAGGACCTGCTTATTTGCTGCCGCTAGCCTGCATCCAACAGTGACCACTTCATTTGTCACAGGTGAGCTTCTGTTTCATCCGGGGTTATCTGTCCTGACTTCTCTGTCAAGAACAGCTCTCACGCTCCTTGGATAACTGAGGCAGAGCTGTTCCCAGTCTTAAAAATTTGTAAACTTACATCAGATAGCCCATCTGTTGCTGTCCCTGGGCAGGGAGAGCGACTCTCACTTTCCTTGGGCAGGCAGCCCAAGGCAGAGTCACTACCCTCTTGTTCTGGGACCCCACCCCGCACTCTCGGTGACAGCCGATGGGACTTTCCCTGTTGCACTTTCAAGACAGGTGACGACTTCTTTTGTTAAGTGGGATCCAGGACAGCTCTCACGTCCTTAGGCAGGCCTCAAAGCTCTCACGTCCTGAGGCAGAGTTGTCTCTAGGCTCACCTCTAATTCTGCCACTGTGGGGAATGCTATTTCCTGTCCCCTGAAAAGCACACCTCTGGGGTGCCTGGTTTGTAACCTTGGTGCTCTTAGCCTTAAAAAGGCTATAAAACCAAAAAAACTGATTTTTACTGCCAGGTGGCTTGGCCGACCTACCAGCTTAATGGCAGCCCATGGCCTAAAGGGGGACGTTTCACTCCTCTATCCTTCAAGACAGTGGCGGCAAGTTGGCAGAGTTCCCTTATATGGAGGTCTTTATCACCTTGAGGATGTGTTCTTCTCTCATTCAGTCATGTATGGTGGACCAAATACTTCCGGCTCATTCTACTCTACTAAAATCTCTCCCTTCCTCCCTGCTGGACCCCCTTAGATGATGGGCCTCCTTCTGCCCCTCCCCTATATCCCCAAGCCCAAACCCCTAGGCCTTCTCAACCGGAGGCTTCTGAGCCTCTGGCCTCATCCTCTTTCCTGTCCTCACCCCCAGCAGTCTCTAACTCTTCCTTCACT